>JTDE01001432.1:25592-43345 GCA_014338405.1 Paragonimus skrjabini miyazakii | reverse complement strand
GCGTTTAAGTTCTCGACGGTCTTCATCATATTTAGAACCAGGTGGGATCGAGCGACGCTTGTTCATAAGGTTTATCGACGTGATGGATATCCAGTTCTGTCGCAACTGAACAGCCCCATCGGAGCATGCCTGTTCGCAGCATACCTTCATTGCTTCGGCGATTTGTTCCCAGTGTTCATTAGAATCCTTCATCTGACTCGAACTGGGCAACTTCTTCACCAACGCCTTTTGGTGAGCTTCACTGCTCCATCACTGATCTGTCCTCCGCAAGGTACTAACCTAACGTTCCAAGAGAATGTATTTTTTCTAAAGATTCAAGCGACAATCGATAGTTAGCTGCATGGACGTACGTTTGCCTGCTTGCTTGGTATTGAAGATGCTGATCCAAACTCGCCGTCATACCACAATGCTTTGCCTACAACTTTCATGAACAGCATCTCTCTCAACTGTTTGCTTGACTAATGTTGTTTGGATAATCGGTAGAATTGTTTGTTTGAAATGAACGATATTACCCCTTCTGAAAATAATTTCATTTCTCAAGAGTTGCACTCCGGTATGTTGTAGACATCCTTGTTTCATACAGATTGAACATCATCCATAATTGATCGCAGCTGTCGCATCCTTGTTTGTCCGTTTTGCTTAAGCATGGATTATCATTCGTAGGTCGTAAGAGTCAATTGTCTTCCTCGTTTACAACTAATTTGGAAATATACGACTTGTTTTCCTAACCGTGACTTTCATATTCATTCCTTTTAGAAGGGCGTGCAGAGATTGAAGACGAACAACCTTTAAAGAGGACATCGTATTGTATCACCCTATTGTACTATTTATATACTTAATTCCAACAGTTTTTGTCTCTGCCCTTCTGTTTGAACACTCCACTCACGATCGGTCGATGGGTAGACGCAATCATTTAATTAAAATTTGTATGAAGTATGAATTCCCGATAACCTGCAATCGTACTGCTCGTTCTTGTAAGAACGTAGTAGGTCTAGTAAGCGGTAATACGAGTTAGGTAGGAAGGACTGCAAATCAGCGTGATAAATAAATTTATTGTGCATTTATATTGTCATCGTACATGAAAAAAAGTGTTTGTGCTAGTGAATTTCCATTGTTGTTGAGCAATGGGCGTATTACTTATGTGAATTTCATTTGTGGCTCTGATGTATAATGACGGACGAGATGCAGTACCTGGCTGATCATCCCGTCTGCCCGGGACGTTTTTGTCCTAAACCTTGCATCCGGCGTAAAAGTAGTCCTTTGTGAACACAAATATATGCACGACATCGTAGACTCTCCAAGTTAGGCTCAGTTCATCGAATGCTGTAACAGACTCCTGTTTGTCTCTGACAACGTTCCATTTTTTAGGCAATGGCTTCTAAAAAATCCACCGGTTTTGCTGCCTTGAAGGTCCAATCAGACAAGTCTATGTTGATAAGAGCAAAAACGAATAAAACACATTTGCATGGAATATCCAGGATAACAACCTTGTGTATGATCATCTGGGAACAAATATCAAAACATACTAAACTTTTACAAAATAATAGTGAAAACTGAATTGAATAAGGTTTATCGAGATGGAATTTTCAGGTAAGTTCACTGTTCAGTTGTGTCTCGTTATGTGTCACCAGCTAGTAATTACATTGGCACGGTTAGAAGAAATAATGGAGTCCACCCAGTTTGCATTAGTAATCATCCAATCTTCCGCTGATTGACCTCTTGAGTGTCATGGGCATGTAGCAAAAATAATCACTATTCAGTGGACGAAACGGAGTCGTACGAATGTTAACAAAAAGTAATCTCGATATACCAAGTGGTTGGGACAATGTGGTAGTTCAACACCTCGTTTCCATATTAATGAAACTGCCACTCTTATCATCTCAGAATGACGCAACGTTCAGTCTTATTGCTCAATTTTTTTATGTTCGAACTTCCGTATTATCAGTGCCACACACGGCAGAATTCACCACTGTTCAACGGCCATTCAAAAAGAGGTCCTTTTGAAAGTAATGTTGGACAGCTCAATATTAAGGCAGTGTTTTTATTTGATAGTGAGCCCATACATAAGTAAACAACAGAAGCCAAATTGATTGATGCACACAGTCATTATCATCTTTCATGTTGCAGACCGTTTTTGACCCACTACAAAAAGCGTTCAACTTGTTAAAAATCCCGATGGTCATTTATTTGTTAAAATAACAACTGTATCTGTTGCACACCACAAGGACAAGGAATTAACCGACATGCATCCAAACTCTACTAACGTCTTTTTGTCCCAGTTACCAGAAATAACACGCCAACTTCGTGTACCGTTTTTGATGTCCAATTTCACTATTAGTTCTGCAGTCCAAACACTTTAGATGCGCCTTTAATTTAAAAAACCTAGGTGTGATAAAAACCAGGTTTTTGCTGGAATGGAATCAGTATGGGGAACAGAATGTCCAGATTTGAAAAGTGCTCTACTAAATCAGTTTCGCGGCAACCTGAGAACTCAGAAATAGCATACTTGGACTCAATTACCCACCCATCTCCTTGTATCACAAAGAATCTACCTGGTGGCTCAGCGAAGTGACTGTGCCAAAAGGATTTATCAAACAATTCATGCTGGAATTCACCCGCACTATTTTTTCCGTTTTCGTTCGTACGTCGATTAAGGCACTTTGTCACCAGGTGTCACGTGTGTACAACCATGATTGAATAAATATTGTGCCAAACCTGTTATCGACAGGGAACTCTATGTATTGTCCACAGTTCCTCAATGATTGCTACGTCCCTATAATTGCAGCTCTTAATAGATCGATCCAGGCTAGACAAGCGGGTTATGGCTCCTAAACAATTAACACTGGTTCTTAACCAGTGAGTATTGACTCTTGAGCCGGGGGAAACACCGAAAAATGAATTTCATTATTTTATATCGAATTACAAAATGGTCATTTGATGAGTTAATACTGCTCACTACTAAACCCATAATTGATAAATTTGAGTCGGTTTTCAAGAGCAGATGGCGTTAATGAGAAGTGGTGTCATGTTTCTTATGGCCAAAAATTAGTTTCAGCAGTGCAATTCTAATAAGCCTCCTTTTTCACCTCAGATGTAACACTTATGAAAACGAATCTTATAAGACAATCGGGCTATCACTCATGTATTGCAATTTTGGTAACAATTAAAATGATTGACCACAAAAACGACAATTAAGCTGAAATTTGCCAACAACTTGGAGGAATAATAAGGAACGAAACCTGGCTGTGAGATTCGAATGTTCAAAATTAAGCTTAACACAGAATCAATCAGAGGTTTTTTGCAGGAAGTTGGACTCATTGCAACCGTCGTTTACACATAATATTACATTATTGCGTACTTTCGTTGGGAGCCAAGAAGGCCGATGCACAAGGGTTGTTTATTTGAGAAAGCAACACATGGGTTGAGCGCCGAAACAGAACCACAAACAAAACCACTAATTTGCACACGGTACTCGGTCCCAGACCGTCTCCGTTGCCACAGACGCCAATGCTCAGTTTCTTTACGTAGCAAAGACCATTTCGGGCGAGGCTGCACTCCAATATTTCTTCATCCATTTTTCCCGTGGCTTGTTCGACGTCAAAATATATGCTCTGGTCCTACTACTGAATTGCAGTGGTATGAGTAGCATATTACGATCGCTCATCTTCACTACACTTGCAACTTAATGATATGCACATCAATTTAAATAATCCCCACAACTTTCTGTGGATTATCTGATTTTCCGAGATAATTGTAGCTGACTGAACAAGAAGTCGTACCAGGGCACGTAAAGTAGAATGAAGTTTATTTGAATAGCACATTTTAAACTTTACTTGGTTTCCAGGCTAAGTAAACTGACAAAACCTTAGTGAAAATTGTTCACGGAAGTAAATACGCTGCAGTAATTCAAACAAACTTAGTCCAGTTCATCGATGATTGACAACAAACTAAGATCATTTCCGGTTCGATCGGACAAAATGGTTAGGAGGCGCATCTCCTAACGAAACAGTCAGAATGCATCACGCCATATCAGTCGGCTAACCCAGCTGGACTGGTATGGCAAGGGGTGGTGGTATGGTTCCATTCAGTAAATCAGACCAGTTTAACTCCCTACACAAGAACTATCAGTTCACGACAGAAACCGAAAGGGACGATAAAATTGCATTTATAGATGTTCTGTTGCATAGAAACAGATGGTTCTCTGTCTAGAAGCATCTACTGTAAGAAAACTTAACCTGGGCAACGGTTACATTCCAAAGTTTTGTCCCAATTTCATTAAAACGTGGCCTCATTCGTACTTTGTTTTATAGAGCTCGTAAGATTGTCACAACTGATATGGTCAGAAGTGAAGAACAACTCCTTCGTGATACACTGATCTATAACGGTTACCCACCTCAGTTTATCGATAAATATACTAAATTGATAGGACATAATCCCACCATACTAACTGCTCCACCAAAAAATGTCTACCTTCGTTTACGATTTAAAGGAGATGATATTTCAGCTTTAGTCAGACGAAGACTTACAACTGCAACAAAACGGATCTACAACACCGCGAAGATGGCATTCAATGAAGAAACTACGTAACTACCTAGCACATCGAGGAAGGACCCGGTTACTTTGATCCCCCAATCATCTGTAATGTATGGCTTCACCTGTACTTGTGGATGCAAGTATGCTGGCCGCACATCGAGACAACTGGGGATACGCATCAATAAACACATTCAAACATGGTTATGCAATCACGAAACACTTATACGAGACGGGTCATCGAGTCTGTGGTGATACTGCATTTCATATCATATATCGCTCTAGAGCGAAGCAAAGTCTGCGATTTGCAGAAACTGTTGCCATTCGTCAAACCAACCCGGTGCTGTGTCCAGAAACAAATGGATAGCAATTTATCCTTCCCTTGGTAGTTTTATCTTATTTCCAAAAACTTCCCATTGTTCTGAACGTTTTATTTTACTTTCTACCATGTATCTGTTTAACAGTTTTGTTCCCAGTCCAGTTTAAAAGTGCTTCATAACATTCCCTCCAAGCCTAATTTAACTGTCCATGACCATTTGACCTTGTAACATAACCGTCCTTATCAGCCTCATGTTGCGTCATCTGAGTGCCCTGTCCTTAAGTGTCGATCATTCCGACCTTGTTTATCACGCCCGCATTTTTCACCATTGTTGCCATGCATGCTTTCTATATACTGATTGCACTAATTTCGCTGTAGTAACAGATGGGATGCGAACGAAATGCCTGCGCACAAAACATCTTACGCTATACTGTTAGCCTTTTTCAAATTTATATCGGGGAACCACCGCTTCAAATCAGATTGTAGCCGTGCGCTCGAACGCCTGTGCGCTATCCGGACTGTGTTTTCTCGTACTGCTTTCTGATGCCCCATGTAACGTGATTTGTTCTGACGCTGCGACTGCCATATATGACTGTCGTTTGATTCGCTCTGTCTGACTACCATGTATGGTAACAATTTCGTCCTATAAATTCAGAGTCTCTGTGGCCCAATTTTGACTAGCCCTTCCAATAAACAGTGTTATCGCGTCTTTTCTCTTTCACAGTTTTGTGTCAGGCGTCAAGGCAACGATGCAGTAAAAACAATGCTGTTTCCTTTGTTTGGCAAAACCGACATCTACCGCCCACGAATAATCTCTGGAAAAAAAGTAACAGTAATCCTAGCATACTGCTTTCCAAAAACATCTATAATAAGATTACCTTACTATAAATTAATTGATTGAACCTTGCGGAAGGTGCTGATATGTTTTTCATGCAGGCACCTTCACCGAAGATGCAGCTGGTACAGTCAGTTTGGTCAGATGTTTGTAGTTTGAAACATATTTTAAAAAGAGCCTTTTACGGCCAATTTACGTGGCTGAAGACATTCGTGTTTGGCTCATTTTGCGTTTACGTCGCTAACAGTTCCACCCATACACACACTGTATCCGATATAAACAAAAACGTTTAAGATTAAGGAATCTGTGACCAGGGTAGTATCTCGTCCACTAGTCCCCCATGAGTATGATCATTGGCGCGCGTGCGACCGCACAGACCAGTAAATATATACGTACATATTCCAGCGGCTGATAAAATCCTGTGTGCACAAGACTCGTTTAGGGACAAATGTCAGTGATCAACACCTCACACTAAATATGTCACAGTTAAGATGACTTGCTCTGAACAGCTGTCTTCCGTTCAGTCTTTCAGGATACAAAACAGTGTATAGTCTACTCTTCGGTTTCGTTTTGAAATGGTGTAATTGAGTGATGGGAGGTGGTTCTAGATATGTTGTCCTTAGCCTATTAATTTTGATCTTCATTTCACCTGAGCATATGCTGACAGCCAACAATGGAGTAATAGGGTATATGAAGACGTTCCTAAAAATAGAAGCTTCAGATCAAGCGACCATAATCCAACGGTTACCCTCAAGTTTAAATAGATCTCGATGTATTATAAAACTAAATATATTTTAAAGATAACTTATATTACAACAGCTAAACAGGGTAGAGTGTCTAGACAGAGTAGTCACGTTTTACGAATGGCAACACAGGAAGCCATCATCATCATCACCGCAAACAACAATACTGGTTATCACTGTTGCTTAACTGCCACACATCCACGAAGGAAAAAATGCAAATCATATATAGGAAAAGAGAAGGGAAAAAAAGGTAAGGGGGGGGGACCTAACCACTAAAAAATACCCACGTTTATACTTAAACATTCAGCATCAAGATACCTACACCTTGCAGACAAACAACCAAACTGTAAGTGAAACTAAGACATCGTCAGCAAGACGGCTTCTTTGCAGCTTTCACTGCACCGCGTCATTAAGTGCACTCACTTCACAGACAACTCGGCCAAACGACGACAACATTCAAGCCACTGGGCTCGAGAAGCCGCCATCTCACCTAACGTCTCCACCCGACTAGAGCGATCAAACGTAGACATCGGTGGCCAAATACCTGAAGACGATTCACGTCTTCTACTCTGAGCGGTAGAAGAAGCTATACATCTAAAACTGGTTTAATGAGGCAATTGTTGGTTTGTTGTAGTCTGCTGTGATCGTTTTCTGGCAATGCTGCTGATTTGCTGAAGTGCATTTGGCCTGTTTGATCGTGGGTTGTTGAAATCAGTGATATTTTTCGGTTCAGTTTGTAACCGGCTTCACATTTTTCTTCACATCTGTAAATTTAATCCGGTTTTTTATTCTTCTGCTCAACATACTAACTCACAATGTTAAATTGTTACATCCCGGTAATGGGAACACTAGACAGGTTACTGAGAAACAATTTCCCGTGTGTTCTGCAATTGATGTTGATTAATCTGAAACATTGAGTTCCCTTTATCCAGTTCATTAAGACGGCAAGAAGACATACATTGCGAAATGCAAGCATTTCGTTTATACTCATCAGTCGATTACATAAAACATTCAGTTATATAGGTTAGGCGCTTGGAGACAAAACAATGAAGTGAACGAACCTCACATGGGAGCAATCAGGGTTCACTGCCACGGTAGCGAAATTGATTGCGTCAATACCTTTTACCAACAAACGGCCAGTGCGTGACGCTTGATCAACAATGCTTCCGAGAATGCAAACAATTAGTAGGTTTGTTTATCGAAAAGCCACATGGAGTGGGCAGTACCTACAGTTCTCTCCATTCGCGCCCGCGGCTTACAAACGTAGTTTAGTGCGAACCATTTTTCACCGAACAAGGAAAATATGCACAGCCTTGAAGAGTGTTGTGCTGGCGAATGGATATCCGGCCAAATTTGTTGAAATTCATTGCAAGGAACGAGTGGCTACCCCCCAACTACAATAAGTGCCGAAGAAGCAGGTTTTTATCACCCTCACTTACACAGGTGACCACAATATCACCGATGTAAGTCGAAAGTTGAAGTCAGCCATTGATCGCGCATATCCTGCAGCGGAATTGCGCTTGTTGCTTTCCACCCGCAGGATCAGTCTCCACTGCACCGATCGTTCTTTCTCGGAAAACTCTGCCTCTCATGTTATCTACCAGTTCACTTGCAGTTGCAGCGACACATACATTGGCAGAACGGATTGGAACTTACGATAAAGGAAGGCGGAGCACATCCCCAAGTGGCTAGTGCAAACAATGACTCAACGAGGGTCAGTATGCCAACACTCGAACAGAAATCCGGCGTCTTCGATCGCGAAACACTTAATCACAACAGGTCATGTAGTTGACCCCGTCACTTCGTACATGATCCTATTGCGTAACCGCAACCCCAGGCATTGTTGATCAAGCGTCACGCACCGGTCCTTTGTTGGCATAAGGTACTGACGCAATCAATTTCGCCACTGTGGCAGTGATTGCTCCCATGTGATGTTCGTTCACTTCATTGCTAATTAATCTATTTATTACTTATATCCGGCGTTTTAATCGGTTCACTCAACGATCGCAACCCTCTGCTCACTATTGGTTTATCGCATCAACGACATTTTATTTTCGACTGCGAAGAGAACTTTAGCTTCGTACAGTTTATTGAGATTTATCGGCCGCCGGGGCCACCTCCTGTTTCCTATTGGTCCATCGAACCTTTCCTTTGTCCAATGTTAGACTCGCCCGACTTCGCATCTTTTCAGTGTAACGGCTGAATTGTCATTAATACCCCGCTTATCTTATACGCTGACTCTGTTGTACTATTTTGGGATGTGTTGGTTATACTGGTTAGTATTAATTTGACACCATGTAGCATGCAACCAATAAGTTCTGTACATTTGGAGTTTTGACGAGAAATCATAGTTGTGGTTTGTAGTCTTTACTTTGTTTACTGTTGTTCTATTTGGTATCGTATTAAACTGTATTAAAATGGTACGACTTACTAGCCTCATTTAAATTATTTCACTTCAACGAAATTGACATCAATTCATCACTCCCAGTTGGCAATGAGACGTGTTCATATCGAATTCATAGTTTTCATGTCTAAATCCCACATAACGAGACAAAAATATTACAATGATAACTTTGTTAGTGTCATATCCATTCGAATGAAAATGGTTAACGTTGAAGTCAATTCAGGATTAATCTGTGTGGATGACCACTATAGATATACAGTATGATAAACTAAACACTATCTACCCATAGTGACAGCTTTCGTATCCTGTTATATGATTACCTTCACTGATTATCGGCTAGGTGAATCAAAAAAGTCAATCTTTTTTATCTGGAAAAAAATCATTTGTAGTGCATTCTCTAGTTCTAGCCCTTGATTCGACTTCTGTGAAGTTTTAACGTAACAACTGTTCACGAATCACACAACTAACATGGTGGACATAGTGGAAGTCTTAGGAATGCATCTAACGAACTGTAATACCGACAGGGCAACAGATGATAACTGACTTCAAAATGGAACATAAAGAAGCTCCATCTCCCTTGGCTCACCAATGGAGAAACCCTGCAGACCATCCAAATCATTGTCGCCAAACAATACAAGACTATCAGAACAACACATTCAAATACGGATGGACAGTAATAAATCTTACAGCAAAGTCAAACTTTCGGAAAATAGTATTTTTAAAAACAAAATATCATGGTCAGTTCGAGGAAAATTAGATAATTTCCTCCGTTCTGGTTGACAAAAAGAGTCAGATCTACTTCCTAGCATCCAAAATCCCCAAGACCTGAGTCAACAGTGACCCCAGTCAACGAAGTAGATTCAAAAGTCCGTGAATGTTTCAAACCTGAATATATTTATATAGGTATGTGTGCAGTGTTTTTTCTCCCGGAACCAGTCAATTTTAAGGAAGCAACAATAGCTCGATCTAAGTAGGTGAACCCTACAAATGGATACCTCTGTTTTGCTCATATTACCATAATGTCTACAGTAAGGATCAGAGGCTCAACCTTCGGAAAATTCATGTTTTCTGTGGAATTGAAACGGCCTTTATCGTGAAAAGAAGGTTAGTGCACGGGCAAAGCACTGTATATCTTTACGAGTATATATATGAATGCATACACAGTTCAATCAACGCTTCAATCTATTGGTTTTGATTGTTTGAACTGTAGCGTTTGACTAACCACAAATAAACGTGATTTTTTATTGCGTAGCTACTTTGCGAATTTAGTTTGGTTCATACATCTTGATAATTATTTAGTCACAGTACAATATCACCTGTTGAAAAGTAAATCTCAACTCATTCATGCACTGTAATGTAGAGTTGCCGGAAGCAAACAGAAATATGTAATGATGCAATTACTCTAAAATATAAACATATATAACCGAAACTCAGGTGTTCATTACGTTGTTTGTTGTATCTATTAAAGTTTACGATAACAGATGCCATTACCTTTGTAACGTGCTTAAAATATTTGCAGTCACCCTCGGACTCAAGCCGTCCTCTGGAAAGGTATCGGCGACAAAGTCCTTTTGTTGTCACTTTGGACTCATTACAATCCGTGTCCTTCTGTATTTTAGTATGAGAACGAACAGAAAACTCATTAATTACTTTTGTTTACCTTTCACAGTCCACAGAGCCTTGATGGCCTGCGTGTAATGCTTGCTCCCAACGGTTTTTAGAAGTGAACTATCCCGAGAATAGGTGATGTAAACGTTGGCAAGTTTTACCTACTGGCAGTCGTGTCTCCAGCAGTTTGTAAGTTTGCGCATGCCCACTGTGTACACTGTACACACTAAAGTCTACGAAGGGATTGTGCTCTTTTTATAAAAGTCGAAACCGGATATTGCATACTTTCTGATGATATGACGTGCTGAGAATGGCCGGTTTCATTTTGGTTTGGGATGACAGACCCAACAATCGAAGTAGGCCGTAATCAAAACACTACTTGGAATTCATGAATTGTAACTAGTGAAAACAGCTTTCAGTCAAGCGACTTTTAATCCGCTTCTATTTGTACAATAATAACTGAATCTGTTCTTCTTTCAGCAACTCTTGATCTTTCATGAAACATAATATATTAACGTTTTTACGAGGGCAGATGACGGTGATACACAAGTAGCGAGTTATTTATGGGTTCAGCAAGAGTTGGTTGGATCACACCAAAGTGCATGCAATCTTTTCGTCCTTTCTAGTCATCCAACTTTATAAAACCGTCAGCCAAAATGCATTGCCTAAGACAAAAGCCTGTTTTCCTTATGAACCTCAGTTAAACAAAATCAACCGGTTTGCCTGAAGATCATACTGCCCTGTAAGATATCCGCACCAAATTTAGTACGAATGAAGTCAAACAGTTTGAGCGTCGTGTTTAACATGTTATTGATAAATGGATCATACTGCCCTGTTTGTATTTTCCTCGAGAAGATCAGGCTTTGGCTGTTAAAAACATGCCGACGACTTGTTCAGTTGGTTGAGTTTATATTTCTGCTTTAAAATCAGACTAGGTAAACCACTGAATCATTCATAATGGGCCTCCCTGCCGTCCGCACTGTTGATCTATCCTTGTCGACTTTCAGATATATTGTGATATTCTTCCCATAGTGTCTGTTTCGCTTGAAATGTTTCGTACTGGTGTATCACATGTTTAAATACAATCAACTTCAGTGATTAGAGAGGGTTGGTTTTTATCCGTTTGAGTAAATCCACTCTGAGAGTTATCGTAACAGCTTCTCGTGGTACTTTACTAAGAGTTTTACGTTCTGAAAAGTGACAGTAAGTAAGACAGCAACACTATTTGATGTTTTTCGATAAGAAAGCATCCATGCCTGTAGTACAGGCGAATATCTCAGTGAAAGCCTTTATGTCAAACATTACATGAATACTACGTTTAGCCACCGTCTCAAGTCCTGGTTTCCTCCATTTTTAAAAATACTGTCTCATGTAAACACCGTTATAAGTGGCTAAATTCACTTGATGTATCGTATATGTTATTAATACGTTACATGAAAAGTAATACGTCGACAATATGCTTCTTATTTGAAAAGAAAAAACAACTATACTTATAAGTTCGTGACATAAGTTTCTAAACATAGTTTCACAGACGTGACTGTCTACATCCTCGGTCAGTTTACCTCAAACACACAAGCCACCCACAGATCAATCTGGTGCTGGAGCGTTTTATCTTAAATAACCAATATAACTACAAGCCGTAGAATAGTATGTATTAAGCTTTGCTTATCGACCCAGTTGACGTTCGCCGGCGCGTATTCGGGAACGTTCAGGATGCGGGACCAGTTGGTCAACTAATCACGGTACATAGCTTGCGATGGTTGGGTTACGTATTCCGTATGTCATCTGATCGTTTACCGTACCGGGCATTATATGCTGAGGCCACCAATAGTTGGGTCAAACCACGTGGTGGTCAAGCAACAACGTGGTCACAAAATATGAAGACCTTGACTGCTCCATTGAGCAAAGTGGGTAGGTGTCGCCTACATGGATGGGGTCCTCGTGATCACTCAAACCGCTGGTTAGAGACGCTATCCGAGATGGCGATGTGTCGCAGTCAATGGCGGACCTGTATCCATACCATTTCTAATTCTTCCTGTTAGTCTTCTCTTAATAATTTTCAGCCTCCTCAGTAACGTTTTCTTCTAGGATATTCTACGTCACTGTTGAGGTGAGCGGTGGCTCGAGTCGCGGCATCTTTTGGTCAGGCTCATGGCTGTTATGATGATGATGGTGATACTTTCTAGGCTTCCATTTGTTACACTTGTTGAAGCGTAGCACAGGCAATTTGGTAAATTATGTTATGTGAACAGTCTTTTAATTTAAACCCTACAAACACACCGTGGTGTTAATTTTTCCTGTAAAAGAACTCCAGATAAACGTAGAAAACGCTATGAGTTACTTCTATCAATCATCTTCACTGTTCGAGTATCTCATAATTGAGTCAATTATGAAGGTTATTAGAATATGTCCCCCCGTTTCCACTGAAATGTCGCAAAATATTAGTCAGGACGGATTCACGCTTTTATAGTGTAACGTGAAATCAGAAGAGCACACACAGGTTGTATCCAAAGACACAATACGCAAAACGCAGCTGTACTATTGTTGTGACCCAATAACGCAGATGGCACAAGGGTGATTTATTCAGGAAAGCAACAGGTCGGTTATGCATTTCAACTAGACAGGAAACAAAAACACTCGTTTACGCACAGTACTGGGCCCAGGCCGTTACGGCTGCCACATATGTCCATGTTCAGTTTCTTTACGTTCCCTTACGTACCAATAACTATTTCATGCGATGCTGCACTCCGCTTCTTCTTCTTCTTGTATTTTTCCTGCGGCAACTTTAATATCAAAATCTATGCTCTGGCGCCCACTGTTGAATAGCAGTGGTGTGTGTAGTATAGTACAATCGGCCCTTCTTACTACACTAGATTAACCAAAAAAGGATAAGGGTACAATGAGATGACAAAGTTACGTTTAAATAGAACTGTGCTCTTCGTTCGTCTGACTTTCCGTCGACTCAGGATCTTCGTGTACGGTTGATGTAACGGTCAGAAAGGTGAGTAAAGCAACCGTGTGAGAATTATCACTTCAAATTCAATCCGTGTGCGCTTAGTAGTCTCGATCGCACGTTACATAATACAAAGAAGCTTAGGTGATACATGTTAGTGTACTGGAAGGTATGATCAATTTAGCTGTAGAAATTGGGAACCTATAGAACACTTCTTCGCGATGACAATAAATAAAATCGGATTACCTCAGTTTCGAAAACAACCATATTCACCAAAACGTCAGACGAACTAGTAACTAGTTTGCCGGGTAATTTTGATGCTAAAAAGTGCTACAAAGTAACTTTCCGTATACTTAGCCATTTAAATCTCTCCAACACTTTTAGTGCTACGCACATATTTTTCGTGATGGTTTACGCCATCTATCCCAACGTTGAGTACTAGTCAGTGACGTTAATGCTTATGGTAACAATCGAAAAGAACTGTGCACAAGCTGTAGAAAGTGACAAATCCCCACGACCAGAGAACAGCTAACTGGGAGTAACAGTACAAAACTTGCAAGCTTTGTTGCTTCAGAGAAACTAGCTTTGTATGGCTGACAATGGATATAGAAGCATATCAGAGGTGCAAATTGGTGACTGGTATCGTTGTTATGGTGTAGTTTCATAAATCTCTTAATGAGTGTGTGACCGCTAATCTCTTGACGAGGATGGTTGCCATTGCCGGATACACCAAATCTTGTATTTTTTGGGTAAGTTCAAAAGATATGAAGTTTTTTCTGAAGTATATTTCGACAAACGTTTCTAATGATTACTGGTGTGTTGTGTAGTCCGCTGGTTCCGTGTTACCACACAAGTAAAAACAATAATGAAAGCAGGTTAAACAACATCTAATCAAGCTTTCCTGTTTGTTTCGAAGCAATAATTTTCTTTACTCAAAATTGCAAGTGTAGTTAGAATTATATAAGTAAAATTTCGATCGGACGGACAAGTTACGTCCGAAAATGAGTCTGTGCATTTCAGCCTTTCTGTTTCAGAGATTCTGGTAGATACTGGTGGTATCATGAGTTTGAAATGAAGGATCAATGTTCCAATTGTCGTGTTCAGGTTCAAACAAGCCCCGAAATAAACATTAAGAAGTTAAACGGATCAGAAGTTTGCAAAAAAAAACTCTAGTTTGCGTCAGATCAATGTAATCCATTGACAAAGATATACAGATCATCAATGTGAACGTTTTTAACACGTCAAATTATGATGACAATAAACATCTATATACATAATGTACGCTGTGAACCGTGAAACTATAATGTCAAAAATGTCGAAGAAATCTGATGAAAATGTGACAGTTGAATTAGAATTTAGCAAGCGAGTAGGTTGCATCCTGTTGATAGCAAATAAAGGTATTAATACCGGTAAATAGAAAAAGATTTCCCGTTAATACACTTGCAGCTTACGTATTCCCATAGACTTTTCAGTCAGCTAGTTGAAAAGAAGCATTCGATTCAAGTTACGTTACTGTCAGAGATTATCAGTAATACATACTTTCTTCACGAGATTTTAGTTCGCAAGAAAGTCTTGGTCGTGGGGTCATACATTTGGAACAACAGGACAGTCCATGTTACTTCGTGAGGAGAGCAGACAATATGAGTATTACTCACAAATGAATTTGGCTGGGCGTTTGCATAAGAAAAATATTATTGTTTTCCTAGAACGGATATTACCTTGACAAACATTTCGTCCACAAGTAAGATTATGCCGTTAGCAGTCGTATATGCCAAAGGCGGATTTGTCTCATTCAACAATCTAAGAGATTGTATTAACGTCTCTTTTCACTCATGATTCGTCAAAATAACTGAGGAATATATTGCTCGATAACTAGTTTATGATAACTGGCGTAGTTTTCCGGTAAGTCGGTCTACACAATTTCCACCGAAGAGATCTATGCATTCGCCCTAAATTTGATTATCCGGTCACAACGCAGGTTTAGGAGATAATTTGTCCAATGGAAAAATTGTTACCGAAGTTAGCATAACAAATAACTTGCCTACACTTTACTCAGACAAAAGCTACACTTTAAATAAACCGATTTGATCAATGGTTAAACTGTAGAACAAACGCAGACGGAGTACTTGATGTAAGTGTCTGAGGAAAAAATCGCCAATTATGTTGATAGTCCGGCGTTCGTTGTGCATTTAAGTTATTAAATAAACTGTCAGATTATCATTTTTATGATTGAAGAATTGTCAAAGAGATCATGATTGTTGTTCTATGGTCATGCGCTGTGCAAAGTCAATAACAGCACAAACCCCTCAAGTCACGAGAATCGAAAGTTTAAGTCCTTAATAGGATTCAACACAAGCAGAAATTAGAATTAGAGCTTATTTTCGAAAGCAAAAGTTTGAAAGCAAAAGTAAAATGTAATCAATATTCAGTCTTTATAAAACAACCTCTCCGATTGTTCAACAGTTATCTACAGAGTAACAAGGAGTTGTCGATTTTGTAAAATTTAAGGCATTTTTCTGACTACGGAAACATGTACATCTAAAGAACTGCTCCGTTTTTATCGATATCGTGTCCGCACAGGGTCAGGTAATTCAACCTGAAAACAACATTAATTTTACAAAAGGATGATCTCAGGTTCCCATTTCTTTAATATCGTCTCAAATACGATTGGATGAGCATGGATAATTTAGAGATGTTACAAATTGACATTGATTGTGTAGGTTAATAAAGAAACATTAATAAAACTGCGCGGATGAGATTGATAGCGAATTATCAGGTGATCATTGCTGTAGTCAATAGGATATATGTAGGAACAAAAGAGACGATGGTTGTTCGACGCACAAAATACGGGCTCTGACCAAGGTCTATTCCGGTAGATAGTAAACCTATATTCATACTGAGCATCGAAATGTATCGATCATCCAGTGTGATGTTCACTGGTGTAACGTCTGTTCGGTGTCATTGAATGCAGAATCACTTTCAGCCAGGTCTCATCTTAGTCTTAGCTGATGATACCGTACGAGCAAAAGGCCACTCCAAGCCTCCTGATTGGCTGTACCTCGTTCTTTGTCGAATCCTCATCACGGGTTTGTTATCATGTCATCGATCTCCCGAAAAATCACAGTGCGCTAAGCGACCGTCTCGAATTTTTATTTCATTAGACCGATTATTCGTTTCAAGCCTTATCACAACGATCAGTATATCATCCTACAACCAGACAAAGGCTCTGGCGTTATGGTCATGGATAAGGCTGTCTATATATCACGAATGAAGCCACTAAATGACACAACTAAATTCCGTCAGGAGAACTTAGCAGACAACGCTGCTGAAATTGAGCGACGCATTAACAAAGAAGTGCAAGCATTGCTGCAGGGACATTTCATTGATCAATCAACAGCAAAGTCAATTACACCTATAGGATCACATACTCCTCAATTGTATGGCCTGCCCAAACTTCACAAGGTTGGTGTACCACTGAGGCCAATACTGTCCATGTCCAATTCACCAAAACACAAATTGGCACAGTGGCTATCCCAACTTCTTCAGCCCGTAAGACAATCGATGGTTCGGAAAACCATGAGAGATAGCTTTGAACTGATCGATTTACTCGATGGTTTGGATTGCAACAACAAACATATGGCCAGTTTGGACATCGCCTCCTTGTTTACAAATGTCCCTCTGATGTAGACGGTCAATATAATTGGTCAGTATAGACTCACACCAATTAAACATAGGATTACCTACGTCTAAGCTAGAACACCTCCTACTATGCACAGCGAACGTAAAGTTCTACTTCCAGGGACGCACGTTCCATGCAGCCCAACTGGTCATGATGTTCACCACCACCCGAATCCCAACACCACCTTTGAAAACACCGCTACTGCTCAGCACCAAATCTCACACCATCTATGAATTCTCGTGTGAGTGCCGGAACACTTACATGGGCAGAACGGAACGGCAGTTACGTAATTGGGTCAACGAACACAGTCCAGGTTGGATTCGAAAAACGGTCGCGGATACCACAATACCGGGTCCAAGTCAGAATGTAACAAGTCACAAGGAACTAGCATCATCGATCGCCCGACACATGTTGACTTGTCAACCTCAACTGAACCTGGAGAAGGCGTTTCGGATACGTTACGCAACAAAAAACCAAAGGCTTCTCTGGTTCGCGAAGGCGGTAGCAATTAGAAAATGGAAGCCACCCCTCTGCGTATACAGACTTGTTCGTCAATACGAGATTGCCCTGGTAACGGATGTGTTTGCTGATGTGCATTACAAGGTGCACTGAACTTTGCTATATAAACCAATAGACTACAGTACGTACCTGATGAGATGGAGCGAAATGTGCTTGAGAGACA
>JTDE01001432.1:0-25420 GCA_014338405.1 Paragonimus skrjabini miyazakii | reverse complement strand
TGCTTACCGTGTATGATTCAGGTGCATGTTGTACTGCGACTGCTCACAAATAAAGTGACTTTTATTGTTCGTCTTATTTGTAACTGACATTGTCTTCTCTGTCTACTGTTACTGGTTCGATTCCAGCCGAAGCCCAGATTCATCATAACTCGGTCTCTGATACTTTACTTGCAGTTGTTGGACAAGCTTTCATTTTTTGTTTCTGGACCTAACTGCTTTAGTGGATTAATTTTCCGCCAAACGATGGTCATTTTACGCGGTTGTTTTTCGGTTGTCCCATTTTCACCGTTTTTCTGCTACGGGATTTGAATACTCTGTTGATTCACACTCGACGTGGAAGTACATTCTCATAGTAACTCTCGTTATTAGTACCGTATAAATTTCAGTTATTCCGACTGCCTTCTCTGAAGTTTCCGGACTTCTGAACGAGCATTTTTGGAGATCTCGATTATCTGGCACTTAGTGGAACGAGTGAAACAATAAAAGAGCAATTCGCACATCTTGAACACCTAAGTAATTTTTAACATTGAAACGGAAGTAGAAAAAACGGAAGTGGGGGAACAGTGACTATGGCGCCCACCTCATAAATATAACGTTGTAGTTGCTGACGCTATTCGTACTGAGCCGACAATTTCGCATGAAACTAGCAGCGATTATGCATTTTCCCTATAAACAGCCTATCACCCCAACACAGTAATCAACACACATTCGACGGACACTCATCGGACAAACAGAGCACAGTCTAAAAAATGTAAGTTTATATACAAGTTGTGTGTGCGGGTCATTCTTTCGAAACCAGGCTTTCAGATTAGACCTACAATATTACCTGGCTATGGATATCTACATGCATGGAAACGACTAATCACACCCACGTAGGTGGCGGATATTCTGCAACGTCTTTTAGGTTGATCACAGTAATAAGCATTCAACCCATATCAAAATCATTTAAAATTCGGACGCAATAAATGTATGCATTAACGTATAACAACTAAAAAACACTTGAAGAAATTAGTCATCTAAGCGCCAAAAATAATGTCTGATCTCAGTGGTGATGAGATGCAAATAATCGGGATAGGACATCAATTAACTTTGCCCACTAAATTTTGTAGCTGAAAACGAAAAATGCTCTCGGATGTTTCTCCCGAAAGAAACATTAGATTATAGTGAAGTTGATTGTGAGAAATTGACCAAATGCTACATTGACAAATGAAGTTTGCAACTTGTGAAACAAAAATCATATAATGGTTATAGAACACAACGAATACATCAATTTATCCAAGATGGAGATGTAGACGTCAACAGTAAAACTGTAATTATGAGCAGCCTGTGTATTTAAGTTAGCGATTCACAATAAGGATATGTCTTTCATTACAGTTGTTGCCGAACTAACACAGTCATCTCAGTCTCCGATAAAGGAATCAGACAAACTGTGAGTTTCAAAGTTCGGTTGGCAGATGCGAATTATAACTATAACTGATGAGTATATAAACTGTCCTCCAGAGGCTACACTGAGTAGTTGACTGATCATACAGTATAATTTTCTCTTAGCTCACGCCGACTGCACCACATATGTGTAGCGGCTCTACAACATGACCGGTGGCTAAACGGTAGTTTTGATTAACTGGGTCATGCGGCTTGGCCACAGATTGCTCTGACCTCAACAGTAGTTGGCCAGTGACAACTGTTTTAGCGATCCCAGGGTAGCTTAGAAGTGGGAATCAGCACAACATTGGACCCAAATTGACAGAGTAAAAAGTACGGTATTCTTTAAGTAAAGTGCGGTGACTCAACCAATTTTTTCACAAACCTATGAACACTATACACTGGTGTTCATAAGTGCAGAGTTGAAAATGGAATGAGACGTCTGCAGGTTTTTTCGCAGTTATCACGCTGTACAACTCCGGTTTTAAGGTTTTCCTTATCGTTGGTGGGTAGTGACGTGAAATCATAAAGTCGCAATGCAGAAATATACTTCGCCAAGTAAAAAAAATGTGAGGCACAAATTCCAAGCCAAATATGGTCTTAGTTGTGGTGTACTTATCGATCTGCGTGATTTTATCCCAAACCACAATGGGATATTCTGCTGTGCCCAAGAAACAATTTCATTTCTACCTTTGCCACAATGTTTCTCAAAGATGTATGGTACGACTGATTTACTAACGAAGGGCAACAATCAGCAATATCACGGTTAAAACCATGGTGAACTTTTAGTTACGCACATGCTTTACGTTGGAACCTTGTACATTCGAGTACCATAATCAGCACCTCTGTGGAAGCAAAATACCTATTAATTAACTAAAACGACATACTAGAAAGTGGTAAATGGCTACTTTTCTCGAATGATAACCAATCACCCTAACTTATTCTTTGACTGGAAGTCATATTCCTCAATGACATCCGATGAAGAAGTGAGATACTATCCCCTCCAACACTTTTATAAGTGGAGTTCAACTAACACTGAATAGCTGCTCCAACTGATAGTATAAACTTGTGCAACCCCTTGCTATGAATTTGATTAACGAATTCACTCCGAAGGTCGTGATTGGTTTGGATTTATTTCACAGTGGACTTACCACCTAATAGATTTTTCAAAGGCGACTCTTAACCAAAAAATCCATTGTATTTCCAGATCTTCATTACTACGGTTGACTTTTTGAGTTTAACACAAGAAGTAGCATGTATCAGACCAGCGACACAGACCTACTGAAGAGGTTGGTTCATCAGAATTATGTATAGCAAGCCTGCGGTGGTGTAACATACATATAGCCTCAGGTCTTCCAATCTTAAAGGTCATCATTTCAGAGGATCTCATTGCTATGTACAAATAAAGAAGAGAAAAAATGAAGATATAAAAAGCGATAGCCGGACTACTTCACAAAGGCTGCTCTAAAAAAAATTACTGAAGAGCCAAGGCTAAAAGCACCGACGGAACTGCCAAACAGCTGAAGCTTATCACAAGACTGTAAACAAGGTAGCAACAAAGTTCATCGGTTTCTTCTGTTCAATCTACAGCGAAAGCGTGAAGAGAACCAACCAAACGCTTAATGTCAGGCGTGTGGGTACGCGATCGACAGCTGTGAATCCGTTAGAACGCTAATGGAAAAAAACTGTTACAGTAGACAGTGTCTACGATGTGCAGGGAAGTGTTTCCACGCCCTAAACCAACTGATGACTGCTGTGTTAATATATTGCGAAGGGAAAAATATAGCTCTCAAGGGAGCTTCTACTGGATAGTTCGGTAATGTTACACATCAATGTGTGCTGTACATATTGTACTCAAAAGTGACAGACACCGGTAGTAATAGAGGGACAGATCGCATGAACTTCGATTACGGGATGGGACAAGGGTGAATCAGTTTGCGCGTGCTCTTCAGAATAGTAAATAGTCTGTAATAGTTCCCAAAGAGGTAACATCCATCTCAAGCAAATTAACGTAGAAACAGCACTTAGGCGCATCACTAACCAATACTGTTTTACGCTAAACCGAAATCAACCCACTTCGGTTTGTGTTGCGGTCAGTTAGTAAAACAATTACAAAATTAGGCTACTAAAACATGTAAGTAGTAAGATGAACAGCCGAAATTAGGCTCGCCATAGCTGAACACTGCGCCCAACGGATCGAGTGGGGGCTATTTGCATCAAGTTAATGAACATGGTGCATGTAAGACAGAGCGAGACGTCTAATTGGCTCGTTTTTCCTGTCCCGGATGATGAGCACACAAAACCACACTCCTCACAGCTTATGAAAAGGTGTTGGTTGCACACTAATTGTGCTAGATGACGCCTTCTCGCCTACTTAGATGACAACCGACACGATGTCCACTAACCTGACTCGTGATACCAGCCATGAGGGAAACAGCAATAGATGAGTCAACCAAACATATGCTTCAGTTCTTTGCAATTCACAGGCGAAGACCACAATGAGGCTCCTAGGCGTCATTAGTCAGGGCCGAGAGAAATGAAGAGCATTTAACCACCAGCTCCCGTGTGATAACAAGCAAGCGAACTAACTTATCTCCGTCTCTTGTGAAGAGCAAAAATATTATCACGGTAGGCAGCATGTTTTACGCTGAACACAAAATATAAATTCTCATTCATATATCTAACGTTTAAACATGAACTCCACATGTTGAGAAGACCGAATGTATGTGGAAAGAAGCACACTGATAAACCGAAAACGTCAGATGATGATGTGGAAACCTTTAGGATTGTTCAATCGATACCCGGAGATGCAGAAAAAAAGTATATGGATAACAGCAAAAGTATGACCATTCGGGCTATTCTGCAAAAGATCTTACAGGAGTAGAACTTTAAATCGTTTAAGAAGCTAGGACTTCAGGAAGCATTGACGGGCGTTTCTGGTCATAAGATGACATTTTGTCAATGGGTTACTGAGCACATGGACGCACAACATCAATTTTGGATACGCAGAAGCAAAGATAAGAAAGTCAAAAAACGCTGACCAATAGATGAACACATTAAAAGTAGCTTCTGTAATTTTAGTAGTGTGCAATTCAAGTTAACTAATTCCGTACGTTGCTTCACCAGACCAGAATCTATTTCAATGAAAATCCTTTCAAATTTCCATACTGCATAACTCCATAACGAGAAACAGATAAACTGTACCGAAAACCGATTCACATTCAGTCTGATGTAATATGTTAAACATCAGAAAGGCCGATGAATTGAAAGAGACAAACTAACAACTTACAAATTACTTGATCCCACGGTCACTGCAGTTTCCTGTAGACGTTTTGAACCAAGAACTCGATAAAAGTTTACAAGTACTGAGTTAGAAGCAGTATGGAACATGTCAATAAGATTAAAGGATTTATTTTTAGATTTAAGCATACTTTTGTTCCTTCGACAGCGAACTGATATATCCCTCGAAACCATGTTACATACAAACCGTGTGCTCTAAATTGCAAAGACATTAACAAAGCATAATTCCGTATTATGCAGTAGAATCAAACGTTCCGTAGGCATACAGACTTAAGAAGGAATAGTACAAGGAGAGTGTAGACTGAAATTTTGATTAGGATGATTGTTGAACTCAATATTTTACAGCGGACAACACCAGTGTCAGACATTAAAAGATAAAATATCACAGGATTCAAGTTAGCCGTTCACAGTGTACTACACAATTTGGTGATACATATGATGTAAAGGCCACCAATACGTTCCCGGTGCAAAACAGAGATGAATAAAAAGCCATTTTGATTGACTTCAGTATAACTCGCTGCCGAATAAGCAAGTACTTGCAGGAAAATCAACATACAACAAGGCAGTGAAAACAGGAAGTGATAGATGTTAGCATTCATGTTTACTTTTCGTAATAACCAACAGAAACATGCAAAACTAGTGATGTGAGATGGATAAAAACGAAGCCAGTGGGAAACACGCATGTCAAACTACCAAAATAACAGAAGCGTGCACGAAAACACTAATGAGCCTCTGATTGCTGTAAATCTAGTGAGCTAGAATGCATATCCTCCATTGTGTTTGGTAGTTTATCCCAGTTCACTCTACTGGTCATATATACATTCCAGGTTATTGTGGTCTGGTAGTACAAAACAGTACGAAATGTCGATATCCACCACCTTCCGCCCTCGTGTTGCAATACGCGGATCTATGAAGGAAACCAATCATTTCAAAATGGTGGAGCCTATGCAAATCACTTAACAAAAGTACTGGACGAAACGCAGACGCAACGCTTTTATTAGCA
Organism: Paragonimus skrjabini miyazakii; assembly: GCA_014338405.1. NCBI lineage: Eukaryota > Metazoa > Platyhelminthes > Trematoda > Plagiorchiida > Troglotrematidae > Paragonimus > Paragonimus skrjabini miyazakii. The sequence continues at coordinate 19,695 of JTDE01001432.1, read as the reverse complement.
AAGTATCGATGCCAACCGAGTGCCATTTTAGTGACTGGGCGCTAGCAAACATAGTTTGGGCATGTCCAAAGTATGTTAATTCTGATGCCGACACTAAACGGAAAAAGTTCAGTTGACACATGTATTTAAAGGATCCAGTGTATTGATCAACAGGTAATACTACTCGCATCTTCATGAATATACACAGTGTCGAATTGCAAGTCAGTACCAATTTGGATTGCGTTGGAGGGCCTGATAACAATACACAGTAGACCGACCCGGTGATTTTCAGCTCAAGCCTCAGTACACAAGTAATCCTCCAATAGGGTTGAGCAACCTGATGACAATCCACAATGCATGTCAAAAGGCAGGGAGAGTAAGTACAAAAATCACACTACACTAATTACCTCAGTAGCAGAATACAATTAACTGGGTGATGCGCGACCTGAACATTAAACCGTCACAGCATACGTTGTAAGCAAAAACAATACGAGAGAATTTCTGGTAAGGTAATGTTACTCGGAGAAGCAGGCGATTGTGAATATATTCCTAAAGCATAAATGGGAACCCCCACGTAAGACGTCATTTTTGAAAAGTCATGCCGGAGGAACACATTCGTATTACTTGCAAGTATTCCAACAAATTCAGTCCATAAACCCAAGTTGATCGAAAAGAAATCGATGAGATGCTACTGTGACAGGTAACCGGACCCTCATATCTGTCATGATCAGAAAACACTGCATCATACAAATAATAAGCATTAGTTACCACAGCAGTCCGTAGCGGACTGACACGTGAACTGCGGGTTGCCAGAGTCACGAGTCGATCAAATCTCGGTGACATAATCAACTGAACGTGGCTGAAAATTAAAATAAATACCAAAAGGCGTCGCCAGATTTGGCAACTTTTTGGTCCGTTGAAATTTAGATCAGATTCAGATCACGTTTACATCAATCAAACTAATGTGCGAAGCGCACTAAGTGAAGCGTGATGACAAAGTATAAGCTGTGTGCATTTTCGTTACAGACTAAAGAAATCACCAACTTCGCCAAGAATACGGACAGACACAAACTGTCACACGGTAGATCTTCAAACTAGTAGGTAGTCAGCCAAACGCGTAACCGTTAGACTGCAGGGATGAATACGCTCAGAGGATACAGGTTACCTTTGGGTGCACACTTCGAAACAGGAAATAGCTAGAGGCAAGAGAGAGCTATCGACACATTCAACATACAAAACCAACTGACTAAAAGGAAGACCGAAAATGCGACCCGGTCTTTTTTCATCACATAGGGCATGTCACCTCAGTGCAAGGGAGTGAACACGCATCGGGGCAATTCACGTTCCGATCAGCCCACTCAGAACAAGTCACCTTTACAGGGTTGATCGAAGATAGCAATCTTCTAATCGATGTTAATAACAACTTCTCGTATATGGTGTCAAAGAGAAATACGTTTTGGTTACACATACAACCCGCATAGTTGGTTGAAAAAATGGCGAAACACGGAAATGATTCATATAAATTGAGAAATGAAGCGCGCATCTCAAGAAGTGATTTAACAAAAGAATGGAATTAAGCAAATAGACAGAAATTCCCCATATGGTAAATAGTCTTCTAAGGAAAGCCATCTGTTAACCAAAATTCAAATACAATTTGGCACAGGCTATGCTACGTAAGATTTTAACGTCAGAGTACTCAATCGCGTAAGGAGCGTTGAACCGTAAAACAACACGGGCAAAACAAGCGCGTTGCCCGTTATCTCACTCATCATAAGCAAAGGATCACAAATGAACGCACAAATGCAGTCTCTTAAGAGTAATACTCGGCCGTAAGTGACACAAAAGACCATACAACCGTCCTGAGGCTATGAACTTTTAACGTATTGAAATAAAGCTTGGCAAACCGTTGCGCAACACGTACATTAAAAGTCACTCATGTTGCGCTGCGTTCAGTGAACAGACTGAGACTGTTTATCCAACAGATCGACATTAACTAATAAAACGTGAAATCCAGTAAAAGTATGGAAAAAGAACAAGAATTGAACAAGATAGGCCACACTACAAAAACGAACTCGAAGCATACGAGAAGCGTGCCACTTTGTTTGTTCCATTTCAAACACTGATAAATGGATAGCCACATTTCTATGTAATGTTTTATAAGTAGTTGATTAACTATAAAACGACAGGAAGATAATTAAAAAACAGGTAAGACATTACGAGAGAGAGAAAACAGTGGCCTTGATAACTCATTGAGTGTCACAAAAACCCACACGGTATTGATGTAAAGGCAAAGTTCGCCAGGATACCGTTCGCGACAACACGACAGCAAAAAGGACAGTAACAACCGAATGTTCATTATAATATGGACGTCAGACTAAGTGAAATCTGCAAACGAAGTAAATGTTGTAACAATTGTACGGTAGGAATGTGCACAGCGAAAATATGGTTCATTATGCATCATTTCGAAGGTCAGTGAGAACCATGTAATGTTAATTCAGAGCACCCAGTTGAACCATTTTTACTTTCGGATCGTCATAGAGCTCGTTCGGCTTGATCGACATCAACATTTGCAAGCCGTAGGTCAGTATCCCGATAAGTAAGAAGGAGACGATTAATGTGGACCAAATCCCAATGGTGAAGAAACCGGTACAATCGGTAGCCGCACTGAAACGACCACCTGAAGCACCCAGAGGTTGTACCTGGGAACAGATTAAGCAACAAAACAGGAAGCCAGCAGTTCAGAACACAATAAAAAATAAATGAATCAAAAGAAAAATGAGGCTCATTATCTAAACCCATAAAGGAGGAATATAAAGCCGCTTTCAGATATATAAATAAATGTTACGCTTACTCTAGTTGAGAGCATAAAACAGTTCCTCAAGAGTCCAAGGATGCCCTGATTATACTCATGTTTGAAGTCCAGAGGAACAAACAAAGTATCGACAGCAACCCGGACATCAGTTTGCTGAGCTGAGCTGGAAAGATCCTAGCAAATATCATGTTGCAACAACTCAAAGCCAAAGTGATGGGGAACAATGTGAATTTCGGGCGAGTGGCAGTAAGATCGGTATGGTGTTTGCTGCTCGGCAGGTCCACCACGAATACGTGACCACAATCAGTCGCTGCATGTCTCTCCGTGAATTTCACCAAGGTATGTGACTCCGTGATCCGCAAGGAATTGTGGACGGTGTTTGGCAGGTTTGTATGTACGGGCAAGTTGCATGTGGGTACCAAGGCGAAGGTGCAATCGTGTGGATAGAACACTGATGATTTTGGCACTGTCACTGGCGTGAGGCAAGCCTGAGGCTTAGTAGTAACCCTGTTTGGTTTGTTTGACCGTAATCCTAACGGTTGCTCTTAGAACTTGGAGAATGGTGTTCAATTTGAACACCATACGAATGGCTGTCGTTTCGACGTCGCACGACGGCCAAGTAGTGCGGCAAAGCGCATGCTATTGTTTGCGGATGAGAACGCGCTATTTGCACACAGTGAAGAGGGACTTCAGCGATTGATTACGGCTTTTGCGTCCACGGAATCAGAATTTGGTTTGAGTATCAACATAAGTAGAGCATTTTTTCCCTTTCAGCCTCTTCCGAGCAGGGGCGATGTGCATACACCCGGAATCTGCATCAGTTAAGACATAGTAGATGACTATGAAGATATCTGATACCAGAATGACAATCTGTCGAAAGATTTGCCTGCGAATCCAGAGCTCGTGTGGCGAAGGCTAGCACTGCATTCGGAAATCTTGGAAGACTTGTCTGAAAGATCCGCAGCCTGAATATGGAAATCAAGCTGTCTGCCGCCTAATGGTATTGTCTGCACTGCAGTAAGGCAGCAAAGCCTGAACAATGTAATAGCGAAATGTGCTGTATCTGAGCCGCTTCTACCTGCAATGTCTGACGGCCTGGAGAATACCCAATATCTTAGTATTACAAACCTTCTGTGAAATTTGATTGTTCTAGTGCCAGTGTCCGAAAACGGCAGTGTTCTATCTGCGCATAATAGGAACAACTTTCGCAACCGCAGCCACCACATTTGGGTTAGATACCAACACAGTTAAGACAAGTTCTTTCTCTGGATGGAAGTGTCATGCCTACACTTAGAATCCGGATCAACAGAGACATTGTGGATAGTTGTGCAGAGGTCTGCTGCTAATGTAGCAGTCTGTTAACCGATATGTAATCAGCAACATCATCATACGCAACACATCAATGGTTCACACAACCAAGAAGAAAATTGCAAACACTGTATAAAAGAGACGGGAAAAAAGAAAGGAACCGGGAGGGACCTAACTACTGAAAAAATAGCTACTTCTATATTCAAACATTCAACACAAGGGTGTTCACACCTTGAAAGCAAAACACCAGGCTGTAAGTGAAAGTAAGGCATCGTCAGCAAGACAGCTTCCTTACGGCTTTCACTGAACCACATCATTAAATGCACTTACATCACAGACAACTCGGACAAACAACAACATCCACGCCACTGAGCTCGATAAGCCGCCATCTCACCTAATGCCTCTAGTTAATGACTCCGTAAGTCGTGAGGTCTCCAGCCCGAGAGACGAACCCGAGCTACAGTGACCAACCCTTTCGTGAACGACCTGATTTTTCTACGCCAGTCGGCCGTAGCGTCTGTAGAGTGCTCGATTAGGCAAATGACTAGCTGTCATTATTAGTGCATGACCTAACCATCCAAATATGTGCAAATGTAAGAAGTGAACATAAGACCTCGCTTGACAATCACCACCAAACACCCGCTTCATAACCTCCTCGTTGCTCACTCGCTGGTGCCAACCGATACGAGCGACTGAACGCAGACATCGATGGTCAAATACCGGAAGACGGTTCACGTCCTCTACTCTGGGCGGCCAGGTTTCGCTGCCGTAAGGTAATAGAGCCCTCACAGTCACCTTATACACGCGACCTTTAAGTATCAGAAAGATGCCTCTATGTCGCCATAGGTGTCGCAGATTAGCGAACATCGCCCTAGCTTTGAAGATACGAGCTTCTGTTTCATTCCCTACACCTCCGTCGCCGCTGATGCAGCTTCCCAGATAGATAGACCGGTCAACAACCTTCGACTTCATTAGTTAACATTAAATCTGCGTAATCACAGCAATCTTGCAGAAATACCTTGCATGTTGAGGTCGCAAAGCGCATTCCGAAGTACATAGCACAACGCGAAATAGCGTCTAGCGTTGTTTGTGTTGCCTGAAAAGTGTCAAACAGTAACACCTTGTCGTCAGCATACTCAAGATCAGTCAGTCTTCCACCAGGTAGGAAGTCCACACCACCATCATTTGAGTGTCGCAGACAGTCTTTCATTATTTCGTCCATGAAGAAATCGAACAAAAATGGTGAAATGGGACAGCCTTGACGAACGCCGTTCCTGGTGCTGAAAATGCCAGATAGTTCCCCGTAGACCCTAACCTGAGATGAATTATGGGAATAAAGCGCCAACAATATGTTCACATATTTGGTCGGTACACCCCTACATTTAAGCAACTCTAAAATTGTAGATCGATCAACCGAGTCGAACGCACCTTTATGGTCAAGAAATACGACAATGGTTGGCCGGTGGTACACATGACGCTGCTCCAGAATTTGATGAAGAGTGAAATTGTGATCTACGCATTTTTGCCCAGGACGAAACCATGACTGTTCTTCCCTTACGTCTGCCTCTCGAGCAACAATGAATCGACCAAGTATAACGGATGCCAGAACTCTAAAAATTACTGGGGCCAAACTGATTACCCTGTGGCTTTCGCGAGAGCCCCAGACTCCTTTGAATATGTCAATTATTATCGAGTGACCCCAGCACGGAGGGATGGTCTCCGTCGTCCACACAAGTTGAAACAACTACGTCAAGGCCTCTACTGAAGCCTCCCCACCTTACTTGATATGTGTCAGCACGAGATCATCTTGACCAGCAACCTAATAACGTTTAAGAGCCGAAATGCAATTGTAGACCTCGGCTTTTCTGGATGGTGCTAGATCTACCGATCAGGGTGCTACACTACAAGTTTGTGGCGGTAACACGGTAGAAGCAAGAGGACAGCTAAATTGATCCTCAATGTGTTTCACCCACCGCAGTAACCTTCTGGACTTATTACAGATGAGTGCGTCATCTGTCTCGCTGATAGCATCACTGGCAGACGGTCGCCTGGGACTGGTAGTGCGGATGAGCCTAAAGAGTTTGCCAATGTTCCCTGAAGCAAAAACGGTCTCCAATTCCTCAACTTTCCCCATTAACCAAACCTCACCATCAGCCTTTAGGCTACGCTTGAGCCTCCTAAGGATACTTATTCTAGACGTGTTATATGAACTGTCATGAGGAATGTACCACCTGGCTTCTAACAACTCCAGGGATTTCTCCGAGATCAAATATCTGTTCAACCCATGTACTCCCGTTTGGCATGCTACAAGACTTGCTTTATAAATTGCCTGTGAGACTTTAACCCAGTAGGTATTAGGATTTTCAGGATGAGAATTACTAAGGCAGCTTTCTAAGTTGGTTTGGTACTTATGCTTTATCAATAGTATGGCCAGCGACGGCTGTGTGGCTGTAAATTCAAATGAATGATTCGCGCGATAATTATAGGCGCCATAGGTCGTGACGACGAGATGACATGACGTTGCAACAGGATGCCTCGGTCGTCTCGGACAGGTAAGATAGTAACGTACTCTACATACCGTCAACGAAGGAATGACGAATGCGGTAAACGTTAGTAGGTTAACTTGCTTATGTATATTATCCTTGTTTTCATCGGCCGGTGCCCACCGTCTTGTGATAAGCTATTCGTTTTTCCTTTCAGAAGCCCGGAGCATGATAATCTGTTGTCATTCCTTTTCTTCAGTCTTGTTGGTGCACCGAATGCTGAAGGATTTGTTCGCCTTTATAGTTCAGAGTTAAAAATTCCTTGTCTTTCAAACATATGTATGCATATAGTGTACAAATCAATACTCCCGTGCTGAATTCTTCTTGTAATGTATTTCAACCATCGTTCCCACCAGATAGGATTTTACCATTGGTGTCTCTATATCGTTTTTATTCCCAGGGCACAAAGGTTTCATGCTCACACTAACGTATCTGGCTAACCAGCATTGGCCAGCTGGACTACAAAAGTCTTCACCCGGATGCCTCCTGATCCTACTTTTTCGAGTTTAAATTAAATACGGCGGGTGTGAATGCAGCCACAGAGCAAACCGCTTCTGGTGACGTATTCGCGTAAGAGTGGTTTGATTTCGGTCACAGTGACAGGCCAATCCGGAGACGGACGTAACTAACCGTGATTCAATGCGCCTGACCTTTCCTGCTACGTTGGCGTAGTCAGGCTTGTGTTTCGTTGGTCTGGAGGACTATGCTGATCAGGACTTCGGTCCTTCCAGATTTAACAATGTCATAGATTAAAGAAAAGCGGTCGGAAGTAATGATTACGTTCATAGGGTCAGCAACGCATCAATGACTACGGAAGAGTGAAGTATGACTGAATATTGAGTTGAACTATGTTTATAGTTGTAGCACTATTTTCTTCCATATATAGAAGAAGGGGGTTGGAGAAGGTACTCTAAGTCAAAGATTACTGAGAACTTTCAACGGGGTATCGCAACCGCCAGCGTGCTGTCCTGTACGGTCGAGAAACTTACAATACTTCTCAGAAGCTCGATGTAGTTTTGAATACACCTAATGCGCTCAGCAGCAGGCGGAAAGAGATATAAGTATTTTGTTCACTGCGCCCCCGGGTTGGGATACTTCATCATTGCCAAATCAGCCAGATTTTTCACTCACTGGTTCCGAGTAGCTTTCGCCAGCAAATCATAATATTGAGTCGGATACTCCATCTGAGATTCTTCATGTCACTCTAAGATATACACATGGACACATGACAGTCTGTCGAGACACGGAATGTTTGTACGCTATTGGCTAGAATGATGCATCATACTGATCACCATAAAACTGGGTCAGTACGGTACTGATGTCGCATCTTTGAGTGAGATAAGACTTACAGACTAGGGTACACTCCTGGAAGCAGCATCTGGTTGCATCTTCTACTGAATGGCTTGTCTAGCTGAAGGTGTTAGAGTACAAGGTGTTTGGTTCGCAATTTCAGATCGCATTAAGTCGTCAACGGTAAATGAACCATACGGCATTAACCACTGAATCATGTCCACCTGCCTGAGATCTGGTCAATGCATGTCCGCGATTATTCTCAGCGTTGACAGTCCAACAATGTGTCACAATTATGATACAAGGGCCAGCATTATGATCAGCTCTCCACCGTAAAACACCGCTACTGGCAAGCACGGTTTGGACGCGGCTCAATGACTTATCCGGGTGTTCTTGGACTTTATGGCATTGGCTTATTAATTAGTGAAAACGGTGACCATCTGATGTGTTAAGCACGAGTTGGTTATCACGAACACCCGTTTCCAACTGGATGTAAACGAGATCACGACATGAGTTTATCGACAGAATGGTACGACACCGTAACATTCGCGAGATATCACGCGACCGACATGCGTGGCTAAATACAGCGCGGACCGCAAGCTGATCAGAAGCAAGTTGTTTACTTAAGTTTGCAAGGCCGTTCGTTGCAGATCAGCCGGCCAGCAAAGAGGTCCAGATGTTACAAAACTGAGGAACACAAGGTACATGACTATTTTTAATATGTGATCGCCATTAGTCAGAAAGATGGTTCTACACTCACCGATTCTGATAGCGTCTGAAAGCATCCTAAGGAACAGATCGCAGTAGCAACAACCATTGAGACAATCGATATCCAGCACCCGGACGAGTTTGATGACAAAGACGTAGTCGTCTCAAATCTCATACGGAAGAACGAACTGTCTCCATCAGTGTGCCTCAATGAACAGCAGTTCGGGTGCTATGAAGAAGTTTATCCATAAAACTTTAACTAACTTCTGAAACAAGCAGAAAATTTCTACTCAGTTGCACTAGCTTAGCAGTTGAGAGCTCACTTTGGCTGACTCGCCCTAGAAGAGCAAAGCGCTACTGTGCAGCCCGAGGGAAACCCACTGAAAACTGCGACCGTTACAAACATGCGTATATTACGGTCTTCACATTACGGACACCGCATTTTAAAACGAAACTGTCCCAGAGGTCACCCTGTGCAGCTTAGCAGTGGTTACAACTAAATCGAATTGTATTCACCTATAGTCACCTACAGTCACTGTTAAGCACTAGTATACATTGGAGTAACTACCTATAATCACACCATGACGTTGTTCGCTTTCCTCTCTTCGTATTGTTTGTTGTGGTCAAGTGCTAATGCACGATCGTCGACAATAACGGGTCTAACTTTACATATGGACCGTGAAGACCACCTGGCGAAAAATTAAGAAATGAAACGCACCCATTTATCTTGAGCTTGAAAAGAGCACGTTAGGTCTGTAAAATAACCACAGACATCAGTCTGGTTATCAGTATGTCCAAGTTGCCCACCAATCTGCCATTCATAAACAGAACATACAGGTTGGTGGAGAGCTGGTAAGATGCCTAGTTGCTCGCAGAAGCATTTTATATATATGCATATTTTATATATATATATATGCATTTTTATATTTACCAAAAGAAATACTAGAATGCCTACATTCGAGAGGTAATAAGTGTTTGATATTTCAGACTTGAAGTTATTTGCTGATTAGGTCGTCCTCTGAAGTCATCCCTCTTGGAGATGAGTTCAACAGAAACTTGTCAATCTGGTAAGATTGATGCACACTCACCTTGCAGAGAAGATGAAAAATGATGTTCGTTGGGATGGCCGATCTCCTTTGGAGCAGACGATATGCTAGAAAATATTGCCGATAATCTTGAATTGAATACCACCCATACTTGATCGTAGTCTTCGCGTTCAGATAAGCCCATCCGTCAGCCAACTTAAAAATGGAAGCACGAGATTCAAGTTTCGCTCTTACAAGAGCTAATCAGTAATATACTCGGCAGGAATTTGCACTCCAGTCCTCCTGTTCGAGGCTAGCGTGTTAACCATAACAGCAGTAACTTCATAGCCAACATGACCGAATAATCACATTCAAAGGCATAGCTACAACAATGTGTGATTAGCGTTCAGCTTGCCCGACAGTTTTGAAAGGGAAATAAATAGAATCGCTTTGTGCAATCCAATCGATCCAACCGACAAGCTTATTTGAATGTGAAGACTGCAATCAAGTGTGAGTTGTGCTCAACTTGAAATAAACGCAAAACCCGAACTTCTATCAATATTGCTGATAAGTAGTATTACAGACATGACAAGTTAAGATAACCACTTGTGAAAAATTTATGATTCGGCCTGATTTAAACCAGCAACAGAAACGGCACGCCCATAACTGATAAGAGCTCTGTCGACTGAGCTACAATACCACGCCGGGAGATCAGCGTGAACTGTCAACGGTCAAACCTTAGAACTTTTGTTGGACTCTATATGACAATGTGTGGGGTGGGTAACTGGATCAAAAGTTGAAGTTTAACTCCTGGTGTGGTTCGTATCTCAGTGCTTTGTTATGCTGCTTTTGTGGATGATTCGATTAAAATGGAAGCGCGAATTTTTCGCAAATGCATCTGTCCCAAATTACCAAATCTGTAAAATAACTAATACACTTGACAGTGTTGTCAGTGATGATAACCATCGTGGTGAGAAATTTCTTTGCCATAGCAAACTGGCTGGTTTGAAATGTCCAAATAGCAACGACAAACACATACAAACCATACCGTAGCAGTTCAACGAACATGACGACCAGTATGAAATCAACGAAAGCGACGGTGTTACTTCGAGACTGGAGAGCTCCAACCGTACTATCTTGAAAGCAGGGAGTGCCCACACTAGTGTACCATCAGCAACTACTGGAGAGACTAACCAGAATAAAGATGACACGGTGCTGTCGCCAAACTTCGTCAAATGTGACGTCAAATAAATGTACCCTGTCTTTCAAACAAAAGACCTGAATGTGGTCTACTCTGCCACATGTTTCGTAAATTTAACCTGGTCATGGCGAAGGTACGAAAAAATTTGCGACGCTTTAAAAACGATATCGGGATTGCATAAAAAATACTGCTATTCATCAGTGCACAGTTGGAAAATACCCTGAGAATGTGGTGAAGGAACTCAGTAATGAAAATTGTGCGATATTTGGATCATGAACTCCGTATGCTAACCAGGTGTAACCCCGGATATTACTCATCGACAGCACTAATTATTGGGTAAAACGACAGTGATGTGGCATGTGCCCTGGGGACCTCGCGTTTGCTGATCTAAATCGGTGTCGTCCGCAAGGTTAGTAGGTTTGTGAACACTAAATAGTTTACAATAGATGCCGCACACCAAATCGAGTCACTGGCAGGAAGTCTGTTTCGTATAGATCTCACCTCAAAATTCTCGGTCTCGACCAGTTTACAGTTTGAAAACATTCAGATGGTTTAAGTGTTATGCTCCTCTTGGTTATTGCAGGGTTTGTAAAGCAACTATATGTATTAGCGTGAGATAACGGAAGACAATGTGATGGCAAGACGCGACAAGAGGTGCGATCCCGTAAATCAGTATACTTCTTCGAGTGAGTAATCAATCAAGAGAGTAACCTACTTTTCGCAAACGTTAGATGTTATTTCGGGCGGTATAAGGACAACAATTAGGCATTTTTATGTTATTTTATTGCTATTGTCATTTTAACTCTCAAAAGCGATGTAATGCCGTTTACGACCGTTCCCTCGTAAATCAACACACAAACCTTAATGCCGAAAGAGAATAAATGAAATGATATGGACGGTTTCGACAGTGAGCAGCAAACCTACTAAATGTAAAGTGCATAATGTGAAGAAAACAGACAACCTGTGGACATAGTTCGTTCACACAGACCAGTTGCAGAGCCCTAAAAAAGCTGCAGAGTGACGAGCAGCATCCTTTTTTTTCAAGCAAACATGATATCACCTGGAAACGATTGACTGAAAAGTATGCCTTCCAAAACGTCATCCTGCTTGGTATTACACACCAACAACAAGTTTAGACAAATGAAATTACACTTCATAGATCATGTTTTGCTCAATTTCATGAAAGATTAGACGAGCTCGTGTTTTAATCTCTTCTCCTTAGGAGGAGGGCAAAAAGGGGGATCTAATAGAAGTCTTTAGGATCCTAAGTGGAATGTTCAAGACGGGAGAGTGGTTGTTTACTCGTAACGAAAATTCACCACCCAGGAAACACGAATTAAAAGTTGTGAAGGAGAGAACTAGGACTCAAATCCGGGCCAACATTTTTTACACAGGGTTGTGAACAGCTGAGATAAATTACTTTTCGAAGTGATTTTGGCCACCACGATAACCGACTTTAAGTGCAAGCTGGATGCATGTTGGCTGGCAGAGTTTCCGGACCTGAAGTGATGATGGATTGATCGAGATCAACTTAAAGTGACGGCAACCCTACCTTTTTTCTTCCGTGCGCATCTTAGTTATGCTACCTGTGGCGACTATAAATGATATTTTAGATAGTTGCATTTCACTGTACACTTTTGCATACTTTTGTTTTAGTCAGGCTATTAACTTAGTACTATCCGTTCCGAGGCTTAAAAAAGCCGCTCGCTCCGCCCCGTGCTAGCTTGACGTGTTTCTCTGTACACTATTTTTCATGGTCGATATCAATAGACAAGGGTCTACGCGCTGAGTCTCAGTTTACATTTTCGGTCGGCTTTCTATAGAGTACTGACTGGGTGTCATTCTGTTGGACTGGTTCCAACACACCCAGTTCTTCTTCACTACCGACCATAGACAACTTGCCTAGGAATTCCTTATTTGATTATTTGTCCCTCCATGGGTGTTGTTCTAATCTCGTAGCTAGAAAGTTTATGTCGTGACATCCGGAAGCCTGAAACAGACCATGGTGGCACCACCATTGGCTTCGATCTTGTCTATTAATCAGAGCATATCATGACTGCTGAAGGTGATTCTAATACCGCTCCCCTCCATCATTCAAACCTCTGGCATCCAAAAGATAGTTTGCACAATCCTGATGAAGACCTGATTAGGGATATTCTCGCCGTTCATTTGATAATAACCCGCATGTTCTGCATACCATCGGAGATGTCGAAGTAGTATTGTCACAGTTTGTCACAGCATGGTGGGATCGTCGGAGCTCGCCGGTTCAAGAAACTGAACATCAACCGACTACTAGCCATAAGTCGTGTGATCCAAAGTGAACTGGACTGAACTGAACTGAACGATTAATGACGGTAAGTGGAATCAATGCCCGTAGAAGCGTTCACATTATACTCAGACGAAAAAAATTCGAAGCAAGCTGGGGTGAACACAATGATTTGTGTAAAATGATTTATAGCGGTTCCTGAACGACTGAATAATCGAGATAAATCAATCGAGTCTTCTTTATTGTCGGAATTACTGTATCATAGCCCTCACCAAATCATCTTGATCCTGAGAGTGATATAGCAGACACGCTCTTCTTTCGGAATGATAGAACAATGGGCACAGGAGGCGGTGTTGCCCTTTATGTCCGCATCTCCCTCCTGGTTACTCTCCTGTCTCACCCAATACTCACTACTATTCCTGAATATGTCTGGTGCTCCACTGTACTATCCAACTCTGACAGATTATTAGCAGGTGTAATCTGTCGAATTCCCAGCCCTTGCTCCGACCGCGACGATGCAATCCTGTCCGGACTCAACTGCATCTCTTCGATAGGATACTCACATATTCTAATAATAGGAGAAATTAACCCGCCACAAATTGACTTCCAATCCTATCCGTACAAAGGCCCCGTGGATGCAATCCCTGCAACATTTCTAGCCGTAACTGCAGCTGCTGGCCTTACGGAACATGTGACCCATGGTACGAGATGGCGCGAGGGTCACGCTCCTTCCCGTCCAGATTACGTCTTCAGTATTGAGGAGCTAATGGTAGACAACTTAATACAGGACGCCCAGCTCGGCTTAAGCGATCACGCTGTAATAACCTTCGAACTCATTCGTAGTGCTGAGCTCACTACCAAAGCAAACGTTCCAAAAAGGAACTTCCGAAGGATTAGAGTGGATACACTCAACGCATACTTAGCTAATGCTTTGTGGGATCAGTCTAACAAATCATCGTCTGTTGATGAAAGGTATGACCATTTGATTAATACCATTAGCGAAGTCTATGATGATGATGATGATGATTAGCGAAGCCATAGATTGCACAACACCATTCCATTCTACAGTTAGCCGGAAACACCGACAGCAATTGCGGTCCAAAACGTTAAAAATGATCCACGCTAAACCTCTAGCATGGGCTCGGTTTAGAATGTCAGGGGAACTAGATGATCGCCATCTCTATGCGTGACTTCGAAACCGATGCACCAAACTAATCAGAGAAGATCGACTAGATTTCCAGCGACATTTAACTCAGCGCTTCATCAGCGATTCAAAAAGCTTGTATAAGTTTGTCTCAAAAACCCGTAAATCCAAAGTTGGTGTGCCCCAACTAGCCGGCCCACAAGGGCTTACTAGTTGAGAGGATGAAACTTCTGAAGTTTTGGATGACTCCTACAGCATTGTGTTTACTAACGGCGTGCCTAACTGCCCCTTGACAGAAAGTGTTAACACTTCCGGAGGAACTTCCACAGTAGATACCACAGTGGATGCTGTGCTAATGAAACTGCGGGGGATTAAACTCACATCTCTCAGGCAGACTGTATATCCCTTTTAGTCCTTGCCCATGCGGCCGCGCAGTTGGCTGTCCCGCTAAGCCTCCTGTTTACAGTGTCAACTGTTGCAAGAACGGTTCCTGTAAGCTGAAAATCGGCGAATATCACTCCCAGCTTTAAAGGTAGACAATGCAACCAGCCTTGCAACTATCACCCGACTGCCCTCCTATCTTGTGTGTCCAAGGTATTTGAAGCACTAGTCCAAGATTCACTATCTAGGCATCTTTTAACATAAGCCCCCTTTTACAACTAGCAACAGGGCTTTCTACGCGGCCGCTCATGTGTTACGAATCTGCTGTTAACTGTGGACCACTGCTGCCGACAGAGAGGGGATTGATGCTAATTACCCTGACTTTGCCAAGACTTTTGAGGGAGCGAATCATTCTATTTTACTCAGCAAGCTTCACCGTTGTTGTGTCAAGGGTAACCTTCTCCGTTGGCTCGAATCTTATTTATCAAACCGTTCCTATCGTGTGTGGGTGGGTTCTTCCGTATGCCCTGCCAGACTCAGTCCAGGCGGAGTCCCATAGTGCTCCATCCTGGGGTAACTAATTTTCCCCATCTTCATCAACGATCTACCGTCTGTAGTATCGTCTCCACTGCTGCCGTTTGCCGATGATATCAAAATCTGGCATAGTGTGCGTAATAGCTCTGACGCGAGCGCTCTGTAGGCTGATATTAGTAACCTTTACAAATGGTCTAAACTAAACTCCATCGAGTTCAATACCAACAAGTGCAAAGTTATGCATATCAGACATAAGCACAATTTCCCTTACTCCCTCGGCGGAGTACCGCTCCAAGCCACAAACACAGAAAAGACCGTGGCACTGTTGTCACACACAATCTTTCGAGTTCTCTCAATACTGAGGCGATCGCCAAAAAAACCAATAGCGTACTAACAATTCTGAAGTGTATGTTCGTAAAATTTGGGCGATCATGTTTTAATAACTTGTACAACAGTTTTATTCGTCCTCACCCCGAGCAAGGTGCCCTTGTTTGGCCTCCTCACTTACAGAAGGACAAACTAATTTTGGAAACTGCTCAGAGGCGCGCGACGAAAGCAGTTCGTGGGTTGAGTGCAAAACCTTACATTGAGCGGCTTCACGGGCTAAATCTTATCTCTCTGGAATACCGCAGACAGAGAGGTGACCTAATATTGGCGTTCGTGATTTTGAGGACCCCTAACCATCCGTACAGATCCATGCTCGATTCTGCGGATACTAGCTCACTCACAGCAGACTTGAGCTGTGGCGCAGTTTCTTCTCGGTTCGGGTCTGAAAAGCCTGGAACTCTCTACCAGAACATATCGTGAGTGCCACGACAGTGGCTGCGTTCAAAATTCCTCTGGATCGCTACTATAACACTTAGTCCGTGCCCCAGCAAACTCTCCTGCGCACAGCCACGTGTGTAGGTTCGTTTGTCAAACAGCTCACACCTCATTATGCATACTCACCCAGCTATAGAATTGTGAGTATAACAGTAGGCGTGCATTTATTTACTCCCCATTCTAGCCATTCGATACAATCAGGAAAAGTTGCGACGTGTAACTATCCTTTTGGTACGGAGATTTCTCGCCTGGAGAAACGGAACCATCATAAACCGCTGTTTTCTACTTCCGTCCACCATACACTGAACCCATAAGTGTGAGTGGCCTCAGTACAAAAGTCAGTCAAATGACAGCAGCAGAAAATAACGACACGAACTAAAGAGTCACTGTTAAGCAGATGTGAAAACAAACAAATAATGTATACATACCTGCAGCCAGGTGAAACGCAAAGCGAGGGGCGGAGGGTTAACAGTGGACGACACCAACGTAACCAACGGAGGGCTAGTGCACTTGAAGCTCATTCCATCAACAGCGGTCAACCAGCCCAAATCCAGCTGGCCATTAGAAACTCCGACGCATACTGTGGAATTGCTTATGCATTCTGTAGTTATATTTGCAGTATTCACGACCCAGTGTTGGTAGTTAAGCGAAAATTCAATGCTAAAAATTATTCAGGAGTAAAGATATACCTCAAATCCAATCGCCTTATATCTCGATCCTGTTCCACATTTGCTCTTGGTCACATCCAACACGTGAGTAGGTGGTAAAGTAATCGCCCCTTGAGATTTTGTATTTACGACTTCGACTTTCAGCGCAAAGAACGCTAAACAATCGGTCAGATTAAGATATGTTACATTGGTAACATTAACACTGTTGAAAATATTAATAAAAACTTCACCATACCTCAGCGAAAACTTTGGAATAAACCCTAAAAACAACAACGGTAGCAAGCTGGTGCACAGGAGAGACATCGTCAAAAAGCGCACACAAATTCGACCAATCAGGTAACAATTGCACTGACATGACTATCCAATCAGTATCTAGAATACATTTTTCAGTTAATTCAGTTCAGTTCACAGGACGTGGCGGCTAGCAACCTGGTAATCCAGTTTCTCGCGCTGGTAGGCAACAGCTTGCTTTATCTGGTCCAATAGCTTATTACCCAGTCTGCAGTCACTATCGAAAACCGACGGACAATGAAAAACAAGGACTCAGCGCGTTGACCATCGTGTATTAATACCGACCCTGGAAAATTGGGTGTACAGAGAAAACAAGTCAAGCTGGCGAGGCACGGGGCGAGTTGTGATTGTAGCCCCGGGGCAGATATTACAAAAGAGATAGCTTGACTAAAACAAACGTAGGTAAAAAACCAAGATAATCAAAAATGTACACGTGAATACGACTATCAAAAATATCAATTATTATAGCCGGTACAAGCTTCCCGCGCATCGGTTTTGAGGATCCCTTATCAGGCTTCGTCTGCCTGATACCCATAACCTACAAAATCAGTGTCAAGCTTCCACGTAAAGACAAGGAAAAAGAATAAGAGGACCCGAAAACAGCTTGCGTGCATGTTCCTTAATAAAATGTAGACAACCGTACTGCGATGATCACACATACGTACATATCCGTACGCACTCATATTGAAACGGCCAATAATATGCATGTGGTACCTCGGCTATATGTTACACTTATATGTAACTGCTACAGTCCTGTGACTCTTTAATTGTGCAGTACTAAGAGAGACAATACTGCCCTTCCTGCACACTAAGAAGAGGGTTTGCAGACTGTGAACTCACATGAGAGCTTACTGTCGTTTTGGACAAAAAAGAGATGAGATAAAAACGAAGGATTGAATTAGGTATAGCTCGATCCATTTGAAACCACCGATTACTCATTGGCAACACACGGACACACTAATACTGAGAAAGTCTAACGTAAATTTGTGAGCAATTAGGGGGAGGGAGTAGAATCCTACAGCCCCCATCTCCCAATGCCTCACCTGGTGGGACCAATTTTGTAGCATTTGGAATAGAGGCATGTACTCGTCGTACTGTTTATTTATTTTTTGTTGAAAAAATAATAAATGTATCCGAATAGTTTTGACGTCATTATCTCCCTATTCCGACTCAAGGTCCCATTTTATAACCTGTTAGTTACAGCCTTTGCTTTTTGAATGGGCGGAGAATACATATAAAATATGGTTGAGTACCAGTGGTAGTGATATTTTTATCAATGCTATCTTGTCTTGTGGATCGCACCTGCCAATCAGTCATATCAAGGGGCCGTCATGAACTGTCAAAAAGAGAGAAAGGAATTAAGAATTGAATAAATAAGGAAAATGAAAGTTATCTATGAATGACAGTACTCAATTTAAAACTAAAACTGCAGTGTTGCAAAGCTGAAGAGTAGGAGGGTTCCGATTCCGCAGTGAAACTGTGAGCATGTAGTGTAAGGCTTTAGCAGATTGGGTGTTATAATCCCGACAGTCTACCTCCCGAGTATGTAAAGCTTTCATTATCTTGTACTTCAGTTTGCCAACATTGCGTAACTGCTGCATCAGACCACATTGTACACTTTTGTTTGACTTGAGTGAAAACAACAACACAAAACGCTTTCGAATAAACTCTGCTACACGTGCCTGCTGGTTCTTCCTACGACGCCAGTGGTTTCCATCCAGTTTAAAACATCCGGATTGTTGGATTAACTTTCAGCTCTGTTACTTCGCATCTCCAGCTAAGCTTGGAACAATCCGAATACTTTTCAGCGTCGTCGGACACCCCACGAACATTGTCAATCTTTGGTGAGTCCAGTCCTTGACTTTGCTCGTTACTTTTGTATCGAGAATTATTGTAGTTCACACATCTGTTCCACTACAAATTGGTGAACTCGACGTGACAGTTTCCTTAACCTACCTTATTTCGGATATTTCATTATTTTGACATGACTCAGTGCAGTGTTGAATTTGACAATGATTTCATAGAGGCACCCATTACTATTCGACTTCCCAGTTTTCGTATTTCGAATCCCCGATTGTGGTTTGGTCAGGTCGAAACTATATTCAGGATTGATAGAGTTAAATCACAACCTATGATGTATTAGAACGTACTTAAGTCTATCTCAACTGGGATTGTTGAAGAAGTTTGTGATCTTATTAATCAAATGGGCAATTATCCGTTTCACGGGATTCGCCTTCAAGGCCGTTCAAAAGGCAAAACGGTCCTTTAGGCGCGAATCCTCGATTTTTAAATATTTCTTGAAATTTTACATCGAAATTTCAGACAAAGTACTTACAGTACATCATTTGTAAATAAACGGCGTTAATGGGAAAAATGAAGTACATCGATCAAGTCCCAAAAGTATTGGTTTGGTGATGAAAACTTTTCTCACCATTTTCGCGAAAATAAGCCGTTATTGGCGTTAGCCCACATTTTCAAGCATTATAACTGTAATCATTGCTATTCTCAAGATGAAATACATCATCCTTTAGTCTTAGAGTGCTTCCTTTTTGCGGCGTTTACCAGATATGGTCGAAATGAAAATATACGGCCATACAGTGTTGGCATTACATTCCAACAAGAACGCTAACACATTTGACATTGAAACATGTATCACAACATTTCCAGCTTCATTGTAAATACGGTATTTATACTAATTCTCCTTGTTTGCAATATTTCAGGTA
>JTDE01001431.1:92110-146145 GCA_014338405.1 Paragonimus skrjabini miyazakii | reverse complement strand
CAATTTCAACAAAATGCAAAGGTGATACAAAAAGTTGCTGTACAAAAATGAAGCATCGTTTGCAAACAAAAATAAGCAAATCTCTACACGTCCGAGCATACTGCTTCTTCACAATGAGCTTACGTGTTACTAGAACGTGGTTGACTTGGCGGCTTGTTCCGTTTGGAGCACAATAATGGTGCAGATTCACCTATGGCTGCAGAAGCGATGGCAGTAAGCCTCTCACAGAGATTATCTACAGAGTGGAATGGGGTGTAGTTCACCCATGACTGCATTTTCAGGTAGATACGTAGACTCCCCACATCCTTTTTCCGAAATTTTCTGCGATTATTAGCCGTTAGGCTGATCAAGTTCGTGCTACAAATAAAGTCGAATGGGACGACCACGGGATCACTTAGTCCTAACGGTGCAGTGCTTGCATGGTTATCAACCATCAACTCTTCATTAGTGAATAAGTAATCCGGCAGCAATAATGGCCTGTACGCCACCGAGGTAAACCATGTAGAGTTTTCATTATTTTGTACTTCATTTTACTAACATTGCGCAACTGTTGCATCAGACCACACTGTACATTTTTGTTTCGCTTGAGTAAAAACAACGACACAACACGTATTCGAATAAACCCTGCTATACGTGCTTGTTAGTTCTTCTTACGACGCCAGTGGTTGCCACCCAGTTTAAAACATCCTATCTATTGGATTAACTTTCAGCTCTGTGGGTAAAACGTTCAATCCAGATAATGAGAGTCTTTTAAGCTATCGGGAGATGGAGGACGATACATCACCCCTACTAGCCAGCGTTCGGAACGATTTACGCAAACAGAGCACCAAACCGTTTCCCGAATCGCAGCAAGTACAGGGTTGTTAAAAAGGAAAGCCTGAGGAGAATCGTGGACACGGGTGGCCGACCCCCCTATTCTACCTTCAGTTCTATCCGCGCGGAAGATGATTATATCCTCTAAAGCAAGCTCGGAATCTAGGTTGGAAGCGCTGAGCCACGACTCCTTTATGGTAACAATCCGGGGTTTGCGGTAGAATAAGCTTCGCGAAGCTCTGGTAATCTGTTTACCAAGTTAGAAGCATTTGTGTACATGCATTTTACAGAGTTAATAGTAAACGAATGAACGTTATCCTGGGATTGTAAATGGGGTAGTTCATTCAAAACGCAACGCTAATGGAGGCCGCCGAATCAACAGGAGAAACGACGTGTAAAGACGAGATATCGGGTATCTGGGTTAGAGGAGTACAGGGAAGATCAAACACTCACTCCCAATCAATATGCCTCGGTTATTCGCAAAGATATGTACCGTCATAAGTAGTGGTTTACTAAAGGTTTTTTGTCAACCAGAGAGACCTAAATCGTTTTGCACCGACATCCCGTCAGTCCAAAACACGGGTCCCTTCACGTCTCGTTCCCATGAGACAAACGAACTCTGTTTCTGGATCCGCCAATTTTCATTCGGAATTCTGCAACGGTATTTTTTGCTCGCGCGCTGTCTTCCCCGTATAATTAATCTATCGTTATATTCCAAGGCAGAAACGTTTTGACAACCATTATTCCGCTGTTCCCAGTAGGCTTTGCGCCTTAATGACTGGTCTGCCGCCTAGTAAACACGCCGACTTTGGCACGGAGTCGGTCCAACTCTGGCACGAGTTGGCAAGGAGTCGGATCCGAGTGGCGTGCAACAAAATCCAGAGCCGTTCCGATTCTGGCCGCGGTCCAATTGGCGTTTGTTCAAAATCCCGTCGCGAAGCGGCTGTATAGACTGCCGAACCCCCTAACTTTCTGTAGAACCGGTCCACATTCAAGGGGAGGACGTTGGAAACTGGAAAGTGGGGAGCCTCACTCAGATGTTCAGGCGAGTTTGGCGAAAGCTTTCCAGTTAATTCTTTTGATAACCTTGTACACGAATACTTTCGAAGTACTAGAAGTTCTGATATACGACTCGTTTCTTTCTGTCTTTCAGCTCTACCCACCTCCTGTGGCACGAATTACACCGGGGAGGCCCGTAAATCAAGAATCCTCCACCTCATATGGATAAGTGGAAGAATGCGGCCCACCAGATTTTGCCAAGGGTTTTCATTGCATGAATCACGCTGTTCTGCTTGGCAAACTACGGTGTTATGGAGTATACCGCACTGTACTTTAGCGGCCGGAGTCTTATCTCACCGAGTGTCAATAAAGCGTGCCCTAGAACTCTAAGTTTATAGTTGCTCGTGTTCCCCAATGTGATCCGCTCTGAGTTTTCGCCCTCACAAGTGACCTCACTCCGATCTCATCTTCCTTGTGACTATTTGCAGTGACGTCAAATATTGGCTTTCCCTATGGACTTTTAGTGACTCAGCCATCCTGCAGGATGACATTATCAATCCGTATGGCTGGGTTTTTACAAATAAACTTGCGTTGAACGCTGGTTGGTGCAAAGTGATGTATATCCGATGCTTGACGAAGTCCATCTACCATCTTGACGGCATACCTCATCAGGAAGATCTAAGTGAATTAGATCTTGACATGTTAGTCCCTTATACTATTTAGAGCTCACCTAACGCCGCGACGAGTTCGGAAAAAGCTGACTTTTTGGCCAGTTTTATCCTCACTCCTTCGAGTCACTAACCAACAGTTTCATGCAAACTCACCTTGAAAACGAAACTTTCAGCCGACCATTTTTCTTCACAAAAAGCTTCTTGAGAAGTTGTAACGTAGTGCCACCAAGACAGCTGATGACTGTGAGCTTAGACCTCTTAGGTTGGACTGTCAGATTTGGTGCTACAATCTTTAGAGTTCCGTTAGTTTCAGCGCCACCTAATCCTTGTCACTTTAATCTTCATATAAGCCAGCTGTTTTAGTAGTTCATTGCTCAGCATTATTCCTAGTAGTCCACAATGTTAGTGCCTTCGACTTCTGACGGGATAGAACTATAACACAAACGCAACGAAGCTCATAGCACACAGTTTTGCCTCAAGTGGTATCGTTTCCACACTCGACACAATTAAACGTAACATGTGATGCACTTTTACGAAGCATTGTCACGGCTGACAATGAGGGCACACGGAACCAAGCTCACAGCCAGCAACTGGATTAAGTAAAAGCGATGCGACCATGATAAAACACGTCATTGAGCAATCAGTGAGAAGTTTCTTCTGTGGCGACCAATAACTGTGGTTTTCTAAGGAGCCCGGCAATGACCCGTCTACTTTTGTGCATGCGTATTTCCCAGGTGTGTTTATTTATCCGGGATACAATAAATTATTTTACTAATGGCTCGCTTCAGCGAAGTCTTTTCATTAATTAATGCGTCTGTCGAGAAAGCTCAACTCTCCAGCTCTATTCTTGTGGCTACTCGAAGGGGAAGACTTTTCCGAAAATCAGTCGAGTGCCGCGTTGTCCCAGGAGATGTAGTTGGTGAACCACGCTTTTTATCACTAGAGTGTGTCATGATGCTGGTTCCTAGGTTCGTACTACTTCTTTAATTCCCCGGGGTTGTTCACACTGTCCCCTATGATCTTCTCAAGTACAAACGAAAAACTTACACCATCCAATGGTTGATTCCTCGCTACACTCTCTATCTTCTTGGTGGTAGAATTTTGAAGTTAGAACCGCACCAACCCTTTCATCTTCCTCCTTCACTTAAGAAAACATCTCTCAAGGGTCATTATCCGGTTTTCTACTACTGTTAATTTACATCAACAACACTCTGAAGGATATTTCAGGCAACGCCGTTTTCTACACTGACGACTTGAAAAACTGGAATCTTATTGATTTCAGTGCACTACAGACTGAGTTTAATGCGAATAGTGTTGGACTGACAAATTGAGTCGCCCAAATATGTACACACGCCATTTGGTGGGAACTCTGGTGATGTAATCGTACTCGCAATGCATTCAGCACGAAAACTGACCTGAATAAATATCTAACTATCTGGATTCCGTCTAAATTTATGTTCGCTCATCATCACGAAATGGCCACAAAATGGGTTTTGGTACTCTCGGCATGAGGAGGACGGATCTTTCCTCACATAAATTAGAAGCGTTCCAAACGCTTTATAGGGTTGATACAAAACACCTGTTTGAGTAAATAAGTCGTGTATACTGGCTTGAAGAACGACAGACTCGCCGTTTGACAGTGTTCAGCGTGCGGCTACCAAATTGCTCATAGGCCTAAGGAATATCACGTACAACAGTCGCCCTTACATATTCGGCGATTCCGTTGTGAATGAATTTCGAAACACTTCTGCTCTGTTTAGGTTTCGTAAACCAAAGCATTTTCGTTTCACCTGATAACGGTTGTCGAATTCATGACAGATGGCTCCCAAAAGAGGTTTTTCGCTGTTTGTGCTTTAAAAATGAAACTAAATATCCGCAAGAGACTGGACTTCTTACAGGCTTTTGAGCTCGCGAAACTTCACAGACGAAAGCGTCATGGTAGACGTTGGAATCGATCCGTCTTAGAATTTTTCATTTGCGTTATGTCTCAAATATTTTTCACAGTTCATTTCGTAAGCCACTGTTACATGTGTCTGTATAGCTTGAACTTTTTAGGGCTAGGTATTCGGAATACAGGTGCTTTCGGAATCATGCGCTGACTCTAACTGGATGCACACTTGTTCACCAGTCGTTTGGTATGCACTGTCATTTGTGTCCGACAAGCAACGAGTCATGTTATTTGACATTCTCATCAAAGAGGAATGTACTACCTAACAGAAGTCGCTTCTTGGATTAGACAACCAGATGATTTTCTCAGAAGCTACGCAAAAAACATGTGCCAACGAATAAGCATGTGAACACCACACTTGATGTCAGTTGGAAATGGGGGACAAAATGATATCATGCAACATCTTTTCTAGGTCTTGTTCATCTTTACCGTTTGCAGGCAATCCCCAATAGAAATGAACCAGAAACACACGGATAGAAAACCAGCAAGTCACATATTTTCTACTTAGTTACTAGAAAGAAAATGGTTTTATTCGAGCGCACTCTGGGACGAAAGGTCCAATAAGTACTTATGTAGGAGGGGTAAACAAATACGCAGATTTTCCTAGGGGGTGTAATTCATTAAAAATCAAGTTGCCTTCCAGAAGATTAAATTCGCCTATTTTATATAGTCGACTCTACTGCGATCACAAATGATACTAAAAAATACATGCAACTGAACGGTTGGTTTTTCACAAAGTATACAAATTACTGAGTGGAAAAGGCCTTACACACTTGAATCGATTGATGTCGAGTTTAGATGTCACTTTCAGCAAGTAGATATGTACAGGAATACATACTATCAACTGGATTCTTTAAGAAATGGCATCCTTCTGAATCGCCAAACAGTTTATTTTCTCAGATTAGCCGTACCACATTGGGTCAGTGTACGACATCTGATGGTCTCATCAGCTTTTGATTTACACAGTTATATGACCCAAAACAACGGAGATGCAGTGGAAGTAATGACTAAAATAAGTTTCGATATAAAATAACGGGCGGAGTCAAGGACTCGACTCACCGAGAATAAACCTTGTTCATGAAAGGTCCAATATTGTTCCGGAGTAGTCGAGGCGTTCATAACTTAGTCGACCTTGCGAAGCGATGACAATGAAATAGAACTCAACAATGGAGTGCTTCAGCAGACAGCCGACCACCGGTGTTGCAAGGAGAACCTACATGTGCACGTGGTATGATTTATTCAGAAGCGTAGTGTCTATTTTTTGTCAAGTCAAACAAATCATGTTTTGTGAGACCTGATATAATAATTACGCATCATTACCAAAATGGGGGTGTAAAACAACGTAAACACCACAAACACATAGTTGGCGGCATCCGAAACGGATTAGCCTGTCACAATGACCGAAGCCAAGGGACGCATGCGCTTTAAATTATCACCCCAAGTGGCTTGCGCTAAACCACTTGCGCCTCCACTCACACACCACGTATCCGGTGTAAACCTGAAGGAATAAGACCACTAGGTGTGTGAGTGAGGCCTTTGTGTCCAGCCAGCCAATGCTGGTTGACCAATTGAATGGCTAGCAGGAATCGGAAACCCTTGTATCTCGGAAAATAAACAGAGAGGGAGAGAGACTGCAATGACAAGATTTATACTAGGAAGAAAGATATGTAAAATGTGATATAAGAAGCATTTTAGTATATGACTGCATGTTAGTGCAGTCCAGAGAGGATAAATCTGAAAAACAAAACTCGAATTTGAACTGCGAAAAGATCAGACAGACGATTCATCATTCAGCACACCAACAAAGCTCAAGAAAAGAGTAGGTAGAAGACCACAGACACCCCAGTATCTGAAAAGAAGAGCGGGTTAGTTGCCCAACGACCATAGTCTTGGTCGATGCAATAATTAACAAAATTAGAATGGATATATTGATATGACAAACCTGAGCCTAACGTACTCGTCGACTTTTTGACGACGATGCACTATGAGTACGCTGGTGACCAACTAATCCCAAACGGCCAGCGCTTTCGCGGCCGCACACATCGCAACGCTATATAGTCATGTCACCACGACCTATGGCACCGATGATTCCCTTGCGTACTGCGCGCTTTCGATCTCGGCCACGCACTAGCTGCACGTTGAACTCACGGACGCCCGTCCGAATCGTATTCCTCCAGGCAGTCCGGTTCAACGCTAAATCTTCGCAACATCTAAAATCAATCTGACAACGTGACAGATTTACCTGAACAGCATCGTGGTATCTCCGCTTCTGACCACCAAGATTTCGCTTACCTGATCTCAGTTGCCGTACAGCACCTGCTTCGGAATACGGTCATCGCCCATCCGACGGATGTGATCCAGCCAGTGAAGCTGATTCAACATCAGCATGGCTTCCATCTCGTTCATGTCCGCTCGCCGCAGTACTTCAGTGTTCGGAACCATGTCCGACCATCGAATACCCAAGATGCGTCTTAGACATTGCAGATGGAAACGGCTCAGATAGCGCACGTTCCGCTGATACAATGTCCACGTTTTACTGCCGTACAGCAGTATAGACAGCACCACTGAACGGCTGACAAAGAGCTTAGTGCTCGGCTTCAGGCTGTGGTTCTTCTACAGACGTCTTCCAAGACGTCCGAAAGCCTTTGCCACATGAACTCTCAACTCGCGGTCCACGGACAGATCGGTGGACAGATTGTTGCCCAAGTAGCAGAAATCTGTGCAGCTGTCGACATCCTCTCCATTGATGCGAATTTAGGGTGGAGGTGCACAGACAAAACCTCCGCTTGGGGAACCCTACCACATTTTATAATTGTCACGTTTTAAGATTGGTGGACCACGGTGGTGAGCCGTATTACTTACGGTTAAATGTACTTTTTAATGTCACGACATTTCATGTGTGCCGTATATGAGAAATTTCTGTGTTTACCGTGATGTAGCAAATCTGCTAAAGAATATCTTGAAATGAAATAACTGTGCAGAAAATTAGTATGCCTAAGAAATTTTGGATCCAGTCATAGACGATAATTTTCCACAGTCCCCCTAAAAGTTCTGAAATGCAACGTTGTGTCTAATACATATTCGCAGAATTTGAGGTAACCGAAACGACGTAAAGACTTGCTTGGAATGCGCTAAGCGTTTCAACCAATAGCTGGTTATACTTGTTGACAAGATGGTAGCAGGTCGAATAGGTAAAGAATCTAGATTTAAGCAGTAGACAGTCGAGAAGTGCATGCGAGTTTCGAGGGTATTAGAACGCATAGTATGGGGTATTGTACACATTTTCATATTCCGCTTTATTGTTATATACAGTTTGCACCACTTTCCCTTGTACAGAATGAACATCACTTGTTTGAATTGATTCTGCTTAGCAATATACTTTTGGTGCGCGCGTCTCGTCTCCTTGGCGTTCCTGTTTCGTATAGATTGGGATTGTCTGTAGTGAGCTATTCGGCTACTGCGTTTGGAACTGAATATTGGCATTTGTATCTTTGTATTGGGTTAGTACCCTACAATAGAAGTCTAAAAATAGAACGTATCAAGCCTAGGAAAGTCTAAAACTGTTGACAAACTTGTTACCTTTTGTAATACGAAAAATATGGTTAAGTGTGGTAGTTTGGAATACGTATTAATAATAAGAAATTTACTTGGCTCAAACCCAAAGCTAGCTTCTACGCAGTAGTAATAATGCAGCACGTCAGCCAACGAAATTGTAATGTAATCAGTATCTGTACAATATAATTATTCATGCAGTGAAACAACAATAGCATATGGTGTTCCGTTACGATTTACAGTTATCACATCCGCCGCAGTTCAAATGAGCGTCCGGGTAGTAGCGATGACGTTGTTTCTTCTTCACACGTTCAGGAATTCTTGACAGCACCGGCTCAATCGCAGGTACTCCTCCAGTAACTGAACTCGAATCTGGAACAGACTCAGAAACGGGATTTTCAAACTCGGAAGATTCAACAGACAACGAAAGAGAGACCTTTAAAATCTTCATGCAATTGAGGTCGATCATAAACAGGTCAGAATTAATAACAAAAAATGACCAAAGAAATGGGCTGCACATCTGTGAGTGAGAGTTCGCATTCGCCAAGAATGGATAAAACAGGTTCAGCAATACTGTTAACAGACATATTGACAGGTTTCAAAATAACAGAAGGTTCTAGCAGCTTCTTGCAAGCGAAAGAAATAAAAGACTCAGCACTACCAGTGTCAACAATCAAAAAATGTTTGGGACCACCGTTAACAATAGAAGATTGTACTATGTGATGCGTAGAACCACCAGAATTAGTAGAAGTCACAGTAAAAGCAATAGACTGCGAGTCAGATGCAACACTATGTTCATCTAAAGAAGTCTGGTCAAAACACGTTTTCGAGCAACGACAGACGGCTTGAATGTGACCGATCTAGCCACATTCATAGCATTTCGAATTGCGAAATGGACACGTAAGTCGAGAAGGTTTATGATCACATGACTTACAGTAATCAAAATGTTGGACAGAATTCGGATTAAAATCGTGTGACTCGACTGTCGTATTTCTCTGACAGTTTACCTTTTCGAACTGACGTTGCTGTTGGTTTGTCTGCATCTCAGCACTGGTGGCGTTATGTTCTTCATTTACCGCGCCCTGTACATCCTGGAATTGTCCACAGACAGCTCTGGCCGATTGGAAAGAAGCCTCCGTCAGTAGTAGCTTTTGTTGAAGACCTGGTGAATTACTTCTCGTAATCAGTTGATCTCTTGGCTGATTATGAAGTCGGTCACCGAAATTATACTTTGCTGCTTGGGTTTGAAGTTTTTGAGTTTGAATAATGGACGCATGGACTTCTTGAGTTCCTTTTCTAGTTAAATTAGGAAAGTTCGCTCTTTCCGCAGCTTCCAAGTTGATGGGCTGAACATGCCTCAGTAGCAGATGTTTCAAAGAATCGTACGGAAGTGAAAGAGGCAAATCGGGAAAAGCCAGGATTTTAAGCAATGCATATGCATCTTCGCCAATGACCATGAGGAAATGCGACGTCTTCTTCTCTTCTACCATATAATTACGAGTAATACACCAAATTTTAAACCGTTCCAGGCAATTTTCCATTTCCCGTGAACTTGACTGGACGTTCAGCTTTTTCATGTTGCAAAAATTTATTGTAAGAAATATACTGACCACAACGCCAACTGTGATAGTTGGGAATAGGTATTAGTAGTCTGAAATGTACTTAGCTCAAATCCAGAGCTAGCTTCTACACAGTAGTAATAATGCAGCACGTCGACCAACGAAACTGTAATGTAATCAGTATAAGTACAACGTAATTATTCATGCAGTAAAATAACAATAGCATAGTGTCCCGTTATGATTTACAATCAACACATTAAGTTCCTTAATAATTGTACAAGTTTCGTAGACAGAAACCTTGTTCACACCACCGATTAGTCATCCTTACCTTGTACGTGTTAGTAGTTAACGTTGTTTGTGAAATGCTACCTCTGTGCTGGGTAGGAACATATCAATAAGTACTATCTTCAAAATATTTATGTCCGTGCAGCGGTGTAATTATTACTAACAAAATGGCGTCTGACTAACTAATGTCTGTAGTTCTAAACGAATTTAAATATAACAAGGAAAATTTGTTGTCACAAACTGAAACGGAATACCGTCAATACGATAAATAGACAAATATATAAAACGGACTAGGCGAGCTCAGTTGCAACCATTAAATCTGCCATAGGCTTAACATAACACCGACGTTCTTTGCTTATGGACTTTCTCGCTAGAATATTCTTGTATTCCTCGCTAGCTTTCTACTGTCTTTCATCTGAATGAAATGCAGACAAAGCAACACGAATTCTTCAGAAGTGAGAGCACGAAATGCTCTAAACATCAGTCGTATACCAACCCACCTAGAAAGTCAACTAATTAGCCCTTTCGTAAAGAAGCACTAGACTCGAGTTTCTCTCTCATTAGAACTCATCAGTAGTGCATATCCTTGCCACTGTCGGGACTAGAACCAACGGCCACGCTGTTCATGAGGCAATCGTGTTTACCACTGCGCCATTGATCTCACATTAGGCACGACCGAAGTATCATATGTGAACACTTAACCACTTTCGCTTGTAAGTAATGATCAGGTTGCCCGATCGCCTTGAGAGAAGACACAGTCACTGTCTGTTAACTCCAGTCGATGACCCTCGACTAGGACTTCTCTCCAAGGTGAAATCACAGAACCCATTGACTTGTTGAGCGGTATTTGATTACTGATGAGTAGTAGGGGATTTTGATTTTCATATAGATGGAACATCACCCACAATTGATCGCAGCCGTCGCACTCCCACAGACTTCCCAGTCGGCCCTTTTCGAACAGCAAAAGCACTAGACTCGAGTTTCGCTCTCAGGTCAATGGTGCAGTGGTAAACACGGTTGCCTCGTGAACAGCCTGACCGTGGTACTAGTCCCGGCAGTGGCGAGGAAATGCACTACTGACGAGCTCTAATGAGAGCGAAACTCGAGTTTAGTGCTTTTGCTGTTCGAAAAGGGCCGACTGGGAAGTCTGTGGGAGTGCGACGGCTGCGATCAATTGTGGGTGATGTTCCATCTATATGAAAATCAAAATCCCCTACTACTCATCAGTAATTAGCATTTCTTCCTGTATAGCCTGTCAAGAGTTATGTTTTGTACAGAACAGTGATAAACAACTTTTGTGGATCTCGAAAATGGCATATTTGCTGGTAATGTACAATGTTGATGAGCTATCACCAGTCGTTGTATGCACAGCATTCTATTATCACTTTAGAAGATTATTCATCTCACAATCACAACAAACAGTGAATTTGACCTTTAATTGGATAGAACAATGTGTCTGGGATACCGTGAGACTGGAAATGTCGTAAGACTGGCAACAAATGTTTGCAACATACTTTTTTAACCATCATTCTACACAATTTGCAATAAGGTAACTATCATTATCTACTAAGAGGACTTGCGGTATAACTCTGCAGCTAACTCTCTGGCGAACTGCTTGTGGTGTAAAGTAAAACAACTTGACCTGATAGAGTGAAATTTCTAGTAATCGTGAATAGGGTTCACCAGTGTTTGACAATATGTATTTGGAAATAACTCGTAATAAGGTGTGTGAATATTATGTCAGACACCAAGGGGGCACGGGCCAGATAGTTCGATTTGAGAGCTTAGGTTCAGCCATATGTAAACAAAGTTAACAGTTTGAAACGACGCCTTTAATATTCATAAGTATTTTCAACTACCAACATGACAGTTAGGATAACCTTTTCATTCTGTTACACACAAGGTGACCGGAATGCAGATAACACAATACTGCCAAACGACTTGCAGAAAGAATGGCGAACTGAGCGTTCAAGCACACCGTGATATCAGAAGTAACTGCGATTTGTTTATGATGAGGAAGTCACTGCTTTTTTCAGTAAGATTACATCCTTTATAGAACACAGACAAATCCCCATACTGAAATATTTTACCGTCTCTGATGAGAACACCACGACTGACCGGCTGTGGTTGAAGTAGGAAGAATTTTGCTTCAGCTGCCTCATCTGTTAAGGCATATGGTCAGAAATGGTTGTCGTGTTTAGAGTATCGTGAATTGCAAAGTGTATCACTGAATCCGAACAACTGATGATAATATTTTATGCTATAGATAAATTCTAGGTCTCGCGTTTGAAAATGATAGAAAGATAATGACGAAATTAACAATCACGTAGTTAAGCCACAATCTACTATAAAATCAGTACCGAAGCTTTTCGAAAATGGGACCTTTAGGAATCTAAACAAACGTTTTTTAATCACCGCATGGATGTCTGTTAGAGATGTATCGCTAAATACAATAACTAGAAACCGGTTATAGACGGGGCTGCACACCTGTGTTCAAAACTATCAGGGTAGAATGGACCGGAACTCATGTTGTTGGTCCAACCAGACTAACTTTTAAACACACAAGCAAATAACATTTCCGCTATGTGACAAAATCTCAGCGTGTAACTCCAATGAGTCCAATAAAACAAGCAATTTTTCAATAGTTGGTGCATCAGACAATGATGAAAATGATCAGATAACGATGAAAATCTTTCAAGATCAGGTCAAAAACCAGACTGGGAAACCAAGAATGAATGCAGGAAAGCGATTACAAGTGTGTGAAAGTGTGGCAAATCTAGGTCATCTTGTCTGGACTGTCCTTGTTCAATTTTCTGTTCAAAGGTACATGTGAAAGAATGAGTAGCGTTAGGAAACGACAGCGTTTCTAATCAGTGGTTTGAGTAGTCACTAGGACCCCAACCGGGCAAAGGACATTTACCTACTTTGCTCAGTGCGACAGTCAGGGTCTTGATATTTTGTAACCACGTTGTTGCTTGACCCCTACGCAGTTTCAAATAACTGTTAGCGGTCTCAGTATATAATGCTTGGTACGATAAACGCACATCTAGCATGTGGTGTGTCTAACCCAACCATCAAAACCATCCAGAACGTTACAAAATGCGGGTCGGTAAACGACCGTGTTATCCACACGATCAGTCCACTTGACGTGAACAAATTGGCGGAGATAACGACGGTCAAACACAACAAATCTGTTGACATGTTCGTCGCGAACAGGTTGCGAATTCGAACCTTGTGGCGAAACAGAAAATACACAATCATTATATCCCCACATTTTAGAGACAACCGAATGTCTTTTCGACGGCACAGGTGACGCAAGTTGGAATAAGCAACTCGTGCCTTTGCTATCCTCGCTGATATATCATAAGCAACATTACTGGTTGGCGGGATGATGCTACCCAATTATGTGGAAGTGTTCACAGTCTCAAGTGGATTGCCTGCAATGAAGAAGGTAGGAGTTGGACTATCTCATTCTTGAAGAATCACTTTTCATTTAGAAGGTGCGAAGCGCATCCCATACAAACCGGCCCGGGCACTTACACTGTCCAGTATTGCTTGCATATCTTCGGCAGACGGCCTAGGTAAGACAATGTCATCCGCATGCTCCAGATCGGTCAATCAAGCGCCAGAAAGAAGCTCAAGACCAAGTTTACTGGACTGTCCAAGTGCACCTTCCAGAGTATCGTCCATGACAAAATTGATCAGGAACAGCGAGATCCGACACTATTAAGGAACACCAATAGAAGTGATGAACACCCAAGTCCATAAACCCTTCCACTGCTTGCAGAGTGGACACAGTGGTTTCAAATGATTCACGTATTTCTTTGGTGTTCCCTCGCGAAGAATGTAGTTCCAGAAGAAGTTATAAGCAACCGAATCAAAGACAGAACTCAGGTCCAAAAATACCGCGATCATCGGCTGACTGCAAGCTTACCGATGCTTCAAGATCCGCGGCAAATTAAAAATATAATCAACGTACCTTCGACCGGATTGGAATCCCGCCCGTCCTTTACGCGTCTGACTTGCTCTGAGCTTAATGAACCTTCGTAGAGGCCAGCGAGTATAAAGCTAGTGAGTAATTTAGATGCAACAGACACCAGACAGATGCCTCTGTGGTTGCCACATAAAAGTCGGGCCCTCTTCTTGAAAACGGGAAATTTCACTGACAGGCACTAATCACAGGGTACCTCATCATTTTCCCAAATCATCTGAAGAAGTTTTGTCAGCTCTAATACCAACCAATCCTATCATCCTTGGAAAGAGAAGGAGAGGGGAGATTTTGTGTTGTTATGCCTCAACAAATTAGGCTCCAGAACCACCTCAGCTTCCTACGGACGGCCATCTGAAACGCAATCACAGACTAATCGAGTCCCGTAGTCTACATAACCTGTTTGAGGTCAGCTGAATTGTTTCGCAAAATGTTCAGTTCATCTGTCAAGTCAGTGCGATTGGCTGGTGACAAATTAACCATTTTTTCCTAAATGGTCTCACTTACACTGATTCAATCGCTAGTACAAACACGGTCGGTGAAAAAACTTTCGACAGAGGGCTATTTGGAAAGCATGCCTCAAAGAAATGAGAAACTCAGAGGAGGTCAAGTTTTTACAGTTTAAGCAAGCATATTTTCTGACAGCATCTATGAAAGGTTTCTCTCTCACACACGTTTTCATTTCATTTTCAGTCAAACAGTAAATATTGTTAAAGGCTTAATATAAACCTCAGTAGCAAATGAAATAAAGTTTACCGTAAAAGATTTCAATTACAGATGCACATATATCGCATGTTCAGTACGACGACTTCAGTTGCATGAAGTTGCATGAAGTTGCATAGCGCTTTTGATACTCCCAACCGTAATCATTAGGTATATGGCTACAATGTCTGTGTCATACAGCCACGCAAATTTTACAGTTAAACAAATATATAATGTAAGTCGCGCATTTTCATTAACTAATGTTCGGGTCACTGATACCGGTAGTTACCATGTTAGAACATTTAACGAATGAAGATCGAGAAATATGTTTTGGAGCATTAATCGTGAAGTGAGAAGGCCAGTAATATTGATTTCTATGATGTCAGCAAAATGTTCACCGTTAATAACATAAGTTACTATAATAACGAGAGAGCATAGCAGAGTGTTGAAATTACCACTACCTACCATCTATGATCTTCACACAGGTTTAGTGTCCTGTAATTGTCAATAATAGATAAGTCTAGTAGATTTTGAGCAAAGCTTACTGATATACCAATAATATGTGTTCGGTCCATTGGTAAATATATTTTGATGACTTACAACAGTCTTGCGAGATCTAGAGTGGCTCGTGGTATTATTCTTCAGGATTCTACCATGACTAATTGGACTTTCATAGTTATAATTTCCAGTATGCTACACAGCACAGAAGTGTTGACTTTCGCCATATGTTAGTCCACTGCCTATTCCAAAGGAATAATATCTACCATAGTATGCAAATGATGTCGGTTTCAGAGTATGATATTCCAGGATATCTCTGTATTTTACTTTCTCAAGTAGTTCTACGGAACAAACCGACTGACCTTCCGCAGGTCATTCATCAATCACCACCACGAGATATATTGATGTTTTAACATCCGCTCTTATAGGAACCAGGTAATTTCAGCTAAGGGTCAGTCAGCTATAAGCGAAGGTTGATAGTAAAGTCTTTTGCACTGTGCAGTCTGTAAAATATATGGATGTTACCATATGCAACAAATTGAGTTAGCTCCCCTATCACTAAAGCAGCCTAAGTAAAGTTGGATAACTGATAGTCTATATTTATCGTTTGAAAATCGCCACAACCATGTATGTTGTAATTTTCTGTTTAGTAAACGACTGCATATCCTCAAAATTTTAGTAGCGCCGTCGACTAATATTTTTAGCTATTTGATTGGGCGAAAAATTCTCTGTACAAACCCATAACGGTTTTATTTATTAGTGGTGTTATTTCCCAATTCCATCTCAGTGAATCTGTTGTTTGTTTACAAGTGGTTGTCCGAGGAAAATTAGCATTTTCAAGCCACCCTACATACACGTATATTCACACTCACCATTATTTCCAGTCAAAAACCTGGGTATGCCTATGTAATGTGCAGTCGAAACCAGCAAGGACGGACGGACTGAAATTGAGTTATGTAACGGAGCGTGCTGTTGTGTTGTTGGTGCCGTTTTGGTTTTCGTTTGTGTAAATCGTGTGCATGGCTTTCTAGACCTTTGGCTCATACTTGTTTGTGTTGTATCCTTTTGCAGGACTGTGGTTGGAACTCTCACTTCGGAAGAACACTGTCCCCCGGTGTCTTCACGTTGCCTGAGAGTTAGTCCGCAAATGTAACGGACAATCAGATTAAAGATGACCGGCCTGTATGCTACATCTATACTATCTCTAGCGTTTTTATGCCATCATTCACTTGGTTAATGTGTTATCGCTGAAATCTATGCATAGAAATTGACAGTTGAATCAAATCATTAGCTTTACTGTTTTTCTATTGAAAAAGGAAATTTTTAAGTTTAAAAAGTCAACTTCTTAGAGATGAAAGGTAATTTGTTCTCTCCATTTCATTTATCTGGATGTTACTGAAAGTGGTTTGAGGTGTATAACTAAAAACAAGATTTGCTACTGAATAATGTATGATCGATACGTATATTCTCGATTAGAAATTATACAAAGCTAATCTGTGTTGCTAATAAAAACGAAATCTAGAGCAGGATGTAGTGTTAATTAGCTGGAACAAGTTCTACACATCGGTTAGCACCGTATCACAGTCTGATTAATCTGTTTTGATATGTGCTATCAGCCGTGATGATGAAACGTAAGAACCAATAGGGTAAATTCAAAACGGCAGAGCATGACGACCATTCTCAAGTACCTTTCAACATAGATCAATAAAGTATCATTACGCAACTTCCAGATAGGCGGTTTTGTACTCAACAATTACTTGTACTCAACCGGTGATTGCGTCAATTAGTAGGCTAATGAATATCGTATCCTAAAAGTTATCCCAAAACAACCTAGCTTCCGCTGCTTTGCCACACATAAATACTTCCTTTTTCATCCAACTTTGGACAGCGATTTACGCAGCCTATGTTTTTGCGCAAATGGTAAACCGTTCAGGTTTTATCGTAGTAACCACGGGTTTGAAACTTGCATCCTTGGCATCTCTGAGCAGTCGTGAAACGGTGGTTCTTAAACGACTTCAGGTGCATAAATTGTAACGTGATTTTTGTGATTTCCAAATTAAATTCATTTTTACATACTGTTAACATAAGCCACTTTGAATAGCGAGCATACAACCCTATCAAAGATAATGTTAACTGAAAATATTTCTCAGGCATTCACCTCAATATCTTTGTACAAATGTTTAGTGTGATTGACTGCTATCTTAAATTCGGTGGTTCATTACAGGTGGACTGCAAATACTAGCATCAGAAGTCATGTGCTAAAGGAAGGTATTTCAAAAGTTGTTGTATTGGACTATTCTTTGAGACTACCGTTAAGTGATTGGTTTTGTTTTGTCATTCTAGTTCGATCTAAT
The DNA here is from genome assembly GCA_014338405.1 of Paragonimus skrjabini miyazakii. Classification (NCBI taxonomy): domain Eukaryota; kingdom Metazoa; phylum Platyhelminthes; class Trematoda; order Plagiorchiida; family Troglotrematidae; genus Paragonimus; species Paragonimus skrjabini miyazakii. Next base: position 128,776 of record JTDE01001431.1, on the reverse strand, counting down.
GCAAACAGTATACATCAGTGCATTTGATTCAGAATATTTTTAGTAATTCAAATATTGATCAATAATATTAGTATTTTGTGACTAAATTAAAGAGGCGTTTCATGCTATTTCCAAGAATTTGTCTTATCAAACCCAAGAATTCACTTTATCTGTCGAAATCGTTCGTGAACCAGTGTACCTTGCAGTACAACTTCAAAACTGCAATGTGTTAGATTGCAATTCACAGATAATAGCTAAATCAGAATTGACTTAGAAGATCAAAGGTAGAGACTGAATAATTGATGAACGAAAAGTAGGGGTGATACTCTGCTACGTTAAAAATGACACAGAGAAAAGATTGGCTGAAATTGTTTTTCGATATCCTGTGACTGAGTTTGACTGTGTGTGCTACGGTTTAGGATTACGTTTTCAAGGACAGTAAGCTTTAGAGACCATATATTTTCTTCTGGTTCTTAACCAAATAATCATCACCATCATCATAGACAGCAATACCTCGGTGGTTCATACTGATGCTTAACTGCCACACAACCACGAAGAAGAAAAAGCAAACCCTGTTTAGGAAGGGAGAAGAAAAAAGGAGAAGCGGACCTAATCACTAAAAATAGCTACATCTACATTCAAACATACAACATCAAGGCGCCTATACCTTGCAAACAAACAACCGAGCTGTAAGTGAACGTAAGACGTCATCAGCAAGACAGCTTCCTTGCGGCCTTCACTGCCCCGCGTCATTAAGTGCACTCACTTCATAACGCCTAACAGATTATTACTATGAGCTCTGCTTACACCAACTCGATTAAGTATAGATGTAATATATAGTTATAGTAACGCGTGACTTTACTTAAGATGTATCAATGGTGAAAACCTAAAAGTGACCAGACTCACCAATTTTGTGCAGACAAATTAAGTCGCAAATCACAGGTGTACGTGAAATAAGATATACTCAAAAAAAGTTGGGGAGATTCCGAATATTCATTGAAGAGAACATACAAAGGGTACTCTGTTATTCAATTGGTGACGCAGAGGTATGTGTCCTGAAAGTGTGAGAATAGACCGTTCAAGTTCGAGTTGATCGGAGTTATGTGCAGTTTAATTGGTGTCGTACAGGTAGGAAAATATCAGAATCCATATTTCGTGCAACCTTTCCTAATCACCTATACACAATATAAAACTGCAATATTAGAACCACTTTCCACATCCAGTGGCTAAAAGGTCGTCTAAATGAACAGTAGATCCAGTCCAGTTCACTTATAACGAACTTTCAAGTCCAACTGAAGAAATGGGCAAATTAGCAGGGGGCGTGCCCCAAACAAGAAGGCAAAGTTTTCACACAGATATTTTTCAACACTATTGCATCTAGTTTTCCCAGCTAGTTGTTGACTATGAATAATATTATAGCTGTGTTCTTCTACTACAGACCATGTTTTCAATGTTTTCTAACGTTTCAATTTCATACACTCAAAATTCGGTTCTTTTTCCGCCGTAATGAATACTAATACTTAGTGTTCAGGTGCACAAGTCTTCTGGTTTAGAGACGTCACACATTGTCGTGGCGTCTAAAGTGATATTGAACTTTACAAAGACCAATGACTCATGCATTTGTAGCTAGCAACGGAGTGGCTCTGACGCAGCCCCACCAATGGTTTTGTAAACATCTTCCCCTGAATCAACTCTGGGTGCACCGTGTCATGTCGTGAGTTGTGCGGTGGTTAGTACACTCACTTATATTAATACACTGGCGATACTTAGGTGAGGGAATCTCTATAGAGTTTCATAAGTTATAAGTCGACTCAGTTTTGTTCGGCTTTACCTGTAGTTTTGTTTGCTATGATCCTTAAATTTGTTTTGCTGAAATCTGATAGATTGTTTGCGCACAATGAAAGCTCAATCCAAAATACCTCTGTTTCATTTTTCCTACCGTTCCACTGGCTATTTTGATGAAATGGCACTGAAATAATTACTGGTGAACATAAGCATATCACCCTCCCAGTTGTCGTATACTCGAAGGCAAGGGTGGAAGCCAACCAGATAATACTGTTTTATTTGGGGTAAATGTTGCTATTGAGGAAGGAAAGATAAATTCACACCTACCGTAAGAACAATCCCAAACTTGCATTCTGTGAGTATGCATGAACGATCGATAACTACAAAACGAATAAACCCGGCATTATTGCTGAGTAGTCGGAGATTTGGGTTATTACATGTTCAACATCATCCACAATTGATCACACACATTTTTATTCGGATAAACATTTTAGCAAGCCCCTTTCGTAAAGATGTACCAGACTCGAGTTTTGCTCTTATTAGAGCTCGTCAGTGGTACATATCCTTGCCTCGACCGAGATTAGAACTCCGGCCAAGCCGTCATGAGGCAACCGTTTTTAACACTGCGCCATTGACCTCACATTAGGCATGACCGAACAATCATATATGAACGGTCAACCACTTCAGCTCATGAGTAGTATTCGAATTTCGCGATCCTCTCGATAAGAGACACAGCATCTGTCACGGCTAAAAATTCCCTTTGATGGTGACGGCTGTGATCAAATCCGTGTGGGATTTAACTTTATATATGACAGTAAATTATGACAAAACTTCATGAAAAAACATGTGTAGCATATCATCGTTTCAAGGTCAGATGTGACACACGGAACACCCTTTGTTCTCATATAGATTGAACATCACCCACAATTGATCGCAGCTGTCACATTCCTATAGACTTTCCAGTCGGCCCCTTTCGAACAGCAAAAGCACTAGACTCGAGTTTCGCTCTCATTAGAGCTCGTCAGTGGTGCGTATCCTCATCACTGCCGGAACTAGTACCACGGTCACGCGGTTCATGAGGCAACCGTGTTTACCACTGCGCAAATGACCGGAGTTCTAATCCCGGCAGTGGCGATGATATGCACTGCTGACGAGCTCTAATGAGAGCGAAACTCGAGTTACAAAGATATATCTCGTTGTCGTTTACTCAATAAGGTTTTGTAACTAACAGTGTTGTTATCGGTAGACGCATCTGTTTGTTTAGGGCCAGGGTTAACGGAGCATTGATTTGCTTGTTGAACACCGAACAGTTTTGACTAACTGCGATCTCTTCGCCAATCCTCTTGTAACCTAGCTTTGTCAAGGGCATATCAACCATTGATCTGCTAACATGTGCGAATGCCACCTGCCTGATACTACCGTGCGGTTCGCATTACATCATGACAAAAATGCTAGTGATAATGAAAATTCGTAAACAAAAGTCATTCATTTTACTACGAGTTCACATGGTTAGAATCCATGCATGATTAGCGACATCGATCAATCTGGCTTGTTGGAATACACACGCAACTAAGGTTTGTCTATGAAAGAAGCATGCCAACAATGGACTTGGGTACCTGCTGCCTACAGTAAACAATCTGCTCGTCCGCTGATAATGATTTCTGACAGCAAATCAAGTTGCTTTGATGTTGGGGAGAGATATTTAGAAAGCCATCCTATTTAGACGTCCAATTACTTTGACACGCTTCGTATTTCCTAACACTTGTTCCTGTCGAAGGAAATTCAAGTTGGTTAAAAAAATGAGGCGTAAACGGGTGTAAATGACAGACGTTATTTCTACATTGTCCTTGGAGGAATAAGATAATGAATTATTACTAATAGTAGAAGCAGTTGTTGGATGTCGGTATCATCCAGACAGTAATAATCCAACCTATGATTAATTTCCCTCTACTTCTGTCGACTACAAGTTTAGGGAACAATTTACCTGTAAATGATCACGTGATTCTTATTTTATCTTTATCGAATACGATTATAAATGCGGTAGCTCTGATCGAGACAGGTTCGCAGGTAGTATCTAAGGCAATCATAACACACTGCTTCTTAAGCTATAGTATTGATACTGACGGCCTAACCTTTCATTCCAAAAGTGTAACCAGTTTAGAAAAGAAATTTTCACATTTATCATTCTTAACATGTACGTTGAAGAACTGTTCAACAACAGGCATGTAAAATCAAACCAAACTAGATCGAACATTCCTTATTAACTTTTAAGATACTAAACGAGATATTTTCCTACAGTTAGTTTTACTGAGATTGATCAGTTGCAAACACTGTGGGAGTTGCTTTGAAGTGCGCATAGGATATCAGAAATTTCCTTAAAACCTGAGTAGATGGAAGCTAACAAATTGGAAATCGAAAGGAAGCAAAATGTATTCAGACAATTTTATTGTCTGTTAAACCCGTGAATTAGCAGATTGGTACACCTGGAAATATCCTATTCTTCATAAAGTGATGTTATAAACCCTGATAAAACAGTTTTTTGCAGTGTTGTTTATCCTATTGGGAGTTTCTTGTTTAGATGGATTTTTATCTACCATCTATCTTGCAATGTATTTCATCCCAATCAATCTGGTTTAAATAAACTACAGTATCTTCCCTCAAAAGAAATGACAAGAGGTGACCCGGATAGTGTTTTCGGTATATACCAAGCTCTCTTAATAAGTTGTTCCATGTGGATAAGGTGGTCGAATACTTAGAGAATCACTGGTATCAATCAGTTGGGTGTAAGTAAAGGAAAATATTATCTACATAAATAACTAGTGGGTCACCTGGACAATTGGATAGTGAACGATGGCAACATTCAGTCAAAAATATGCCACGGTGGACTAACTCACAACGCCTAAGTCTGATAAGGTGAGGTTTTTTAGTTTTATTAGCTCACCTCAACTTTTGTAAAACAATACAGCTTCGGATGTGGTGGTCGTTGATCCGATCACTTACCTTTTCTCCCATCAAAGGTATGTCGCTACTGAAAAATAGTGTGACCTATCCGTTTTATTTAGAAAAGTTACAACAAAGTTGGCATTCATTTAAATTACCAAACCAAGCCAAGAATTGTGTGTTTCTAGTGCTTCCGACATTTTTACGAACATATTTTTTCGGACGCAATTGACCTTGCTGTTTCAGTTCAATGAATTTTGAGACTACGGGTCAACCAATCTACCGGAAAGATAACAAAGCCTTATGGAGAGTGATAGTGTGTAACCTTGTGAAATAAAGTTCACCGATTTCCGGCAGAATATTCCAACTGTGGTCCAAAAAGCAATTATCCAAATGCAGTTGTAGTGCTTAAATTAATCGCTCAAATATCAATGCTTTTAAATCATTGTTTTTGTGTATGGGTGATTAAATCGCTTACTGAGATTTTTGTTGAATTCCCTCAACAACTCTGCTAAGTTTCTGTGAATTTTCTTGTTACATAACACTATAGTAAACGAAAGTAGCATCAATTTGGACCAGTACCATTCTCTGGTAACTTTAATCTTTCCACGACTAGCTGTCGATTACCGCTGTACTGCTCCGTCATTCCTGTCGTGTACAACGTGCTAATTTTACGACTGTTATCGATAACTTTATAGATAAGTTAATTATTCACGACAGTAAAAACAAAATTGTAAAAGACGAGAGTTTTAAATCGACAAAACTGTGTTATCGCCCATTTCTTGAAGACATTTCAGATGAAGTTGAGAAAAATAAGAGTATTGTTATTTTCTATATAGCTTTGAATTGCTTTGAAAGACATTAGAAGAGTAAATGAAATTATAAAAACGACCTGTTTTAGTTATTCTGTTGAAATGTATGCATGATCTACAACCAGTTACGTTTTACTAATGTATCAGACGGTGTCATCTGACATTTGAACTGACGTACGTCTCTGTTTTAGTGTATGGTACTCAGGGAAGGCTTGAAACTCAGAAAGTTGTTTAACTACTGCAGATGTTTCGTACAATATTGTGAGCGCACATATGAACTCATTCCGAGCATAAATGGCAAATGATAGCGTTTTTTTTGTAAATTATTTTTTCTATGGCATGTATTCGGTCAGTCCGAACGTCTTTTCACGTTATATTCCAGATAACTGTAACCCGAGCGGGGGTAAATATAATTATATGTTGATAACACTTCGAGTGAATTAACACATACCTTATCCAAGTAGCTATCTACATGTTTCATCAAGCGGTTCATGTTCTGAGGTACACAATTGCATAGCTGATCTGTCAGTCGAACACGTTAAGAGACACAGATTCGTATAATATTAAGCCAGACAAAAGCAACTTTGAAAACATACATCATCAATCTTAGCAGACTGTCGTGTATACATTAATCACTGTACTTCCTTCTAGTACTTCATTACAACAGAAGAAAAATTTATGTGACGCTTAGTCAGTATTTGGCTTACTCTCATCAGCTTAAATGTAAAACATGCAGACCATATGGGTCAGACAAATTGCGGCGGACAGCGATTAGGCACGCCTACATACACCAACTATTACGTGATCAGGACAACCGCAAGACCGATATGAAGTCGCACTCAATGGCTGACAAGTTTATATATGCAACGCTTCACAAAATGCTACTGACCTCAGTTTTTAAATGCGCATTATCATTAGTATGGTCTGCTTGGTAGTCTGTTTTCTCAACATGGTTGACAGTCGGTCACAAAACAGTTCCACCGGTGAGTTGTATCGTCAGTTATTTCAAACATTTCAGAACGTGTTCTGCTATTATGTGGGATAGTTATTGATTTGTTCTGTCTGTGTAAAAGCCATTGCAGCCGCAAGTGAGCTGGTAGGGAGAATTTTCAGACAAACTGCGTTGGCAATTAGGCAGAGCTGGTTCTTTGATGGTTTGAACCAACCCAAAGTGGACGTTCGCATGCATATAAAATAGGGCAAGTTTCAATTTCTGTTTGATTTCATTTGAGAATTCTCCTCGAAGTGTAAAAATGAAAATAAACCGTTCTTTAAATCATGTCGAACTGGCTGATTGCATTTGTTCACCGTTTTATGGGTTTCTATCACTTTTAGGACACCCGTTTGCTAGTACTGTCTTCCTTATAATCTATTGTTTCAACGCTTCGAATAGCTCCCACAAGTTCAGCACAAGTAGAATGTGCCTTGATGAACAGTCTATCTTCGGTTATTCATCGTCGGGCCAGTTATACAACATCGTATATCGTCGACGTTATCAAGCTAGCAAAATCAAGAAAATTAGTCACATAGTTACGTCAAACGACTCTGGATTAGAGGACAACCAGGTAACCAAAATGACCTTGAAACGTATCAGCTGAGTAACGGGGGTTCCATGGTAATCGTAAGGCCTGGAAAATTTTCTTCTGAATTCACAGCTATGGATTACACAATCAAAATTCGGTGGCTTCCGCGGTAGCCAGAATATGAACGTTGGCTCTTCTAGATTGACAACCGAGCAGGCAGTAAATGAGATAGAAAGCCATCTTTGGGGAAGCCTGGTGCTTTAAATCAAAACGGTGAGTCAGCATTGTACTGAAAACTGATTTCACCTCGGTTCTATTCAACAATGTGGGGATGATGCTCACGCATCCTTTAGGAAAAGCGCCTCATTGTGAGACCGACTTTACTTGTTCCACTGGAGTATGTGAAAGATTAAACAAGAAATAGGGTCACATTTAAGCAAAGTGTGTTCGAGATATTTGTGGACTACTGGGTTGGATCTGAACGAGATTTTCAGGTGTTTTCGCACTGTGTGTCTCCTTGAACGCTTCACCTATTCTACGAGTCACATATTCAGTCAGCGCCTAGTCTGGAATCAATAAACCAATTTTTTTTCCACAGATGGAAGTTTAACTTTCGTTACTATCCGTTCCATGTGCCTATCAATAGAGTTTACGTTTTGAGCATTCTCTGCTTCAGTTGTGTTATCAGTGCATATCTACGTAGTTCTGCATGTCATACTGAAAACGATAAATTTTTCTCCTTGAGAGGTAAGTAATTGAAAAGGTAAGTATACTGGCCGTTCCAGGTTCTCTTCCTATGAATGTCTGCCTGAAGTGAATTATCTACACAGTGATTGAGTGTCACATCCAGAAAGGGTATTCATCCATCTTTTTGGCCCCAAGTGTACAACTATGTACAATTATGCTCCGCTATGATAGCCTAAGCAAGTAGGTCACCTGAATCCGCAGCTTCGTCACCTATATAATTAGTATCGTCCACATACCTCTTGTAAAATGTGTTTTGCTCAATAGCCCCTCGAAGCGCAATACTTTCTATTATTGCCGTGTAGATTGCTGCCAACAGTGGGCCTAACGGAGCCTCTAAAACGATGTCGTCCCTCTGACGGTATCTTTTCTTATCAGTTGAAAACTGTACATTCTGCATAAAAGTTTATAATCAACCACTTAAGTGCGCCTTCGTGCAAGTCCATAGTTAGATACTCTAAACGAATATACCAGCTGAGGGGATCAACAGTTTCTACAGGTGGCACGTTCGTGAAAGGTGAACATACATTTAGGGGGACCACCATCTTATTTTCCACATTCAGCAACCAGACGGAATCGACCAACTCGAACTCGCATTGCGATGTTTCCCCGCACAAGTTCTAGCAACCCTGTCGAATGATATGGAGGATTACATTTATCGGAAACCGGGTGCAGTGGCCATCATTTCTTATAAACTGTTTGGTACACCATATAGTTATTAATGAGTAGTCGGGGATTTGGTTAATTTCAGATTGAATATCACCCACAATTGATCACAGCTGTCGCATCCCCATAGACTTTCCAGTCGGCCCTTTTCGAAAACAAACATTAGACTCGAGTTTCGCTCTCATTAGAGCTCGTCAGTAGTGCATATCATCGCCACCGCCGGGACTTGAACCACGGACATGTTGTTCATGAGGCAACCGTGTTTACCACTGCGCCATTGACCTCACGTTAGGCACGACCGAATTATCATATATGTGAACGCTCAACCACTTTCGCTTGTGAGTAATGATCAGGTTGCCCGATCGTCTCGAAATGGAGACACAGTTACTGTCTGTTAACTCCAATCGATAACCCCGCGATTAGGACTTCTTAGACAGGTCGAGATCTCCGATCTCATTAAACTTGCTAGGCGATATTTTAGATTACTAATGAGTAGTCGGGGATTTGGTTAATTTCAAGTTGAACATCACCCACAATTGATCGCATTTCGAGACGATCGGGCAACCTGATCATTGCTGACAAACGAAAGTGGTTGAGTGTTCACATATGATAATTCGGTCGTGCCTAACGTGAGGCCAATGGCGCAGTGGTAAGCACGATTGCCTCATGAACAGCGTGGCCGTGGTTCAAGTCCCGGCAGTGGCAAGGATAAACACTACTGACGAGCTCTAATGAGAGCGAAACTCGAGTCTAGTGCTTCTTCTCGAAAAGGGCCGACTGGATAGTTTATGAGAATGCGACAGCTGCGATCAACTGTGGGTGATGTTCAACTTGAAACCATGTAGTTTCAGTTTAACGATTCCAACTCAACAGAGGTGCATACAGGCTTTACTGTGTAAGACAAGGTCATGAGGTAATCCCGATTTTATGTTGTGTGGACAAAGCTGGAGAACCGAAGACATCACCCGTCCTATGTTGCGCTGTACTGTCCCAATCTCATGACCGGTAATGAGTCCAACTAAAAAGTCAACCTATTGTAGGATTCACTTCCGGGTAACAAAAAAGAGTTCGGTTGAATAGAATTATGACGAGTAAAAACTAAATCGAAACGAACAATTTCGGTAAAGACCAATATGCCATCAATACACGGCTTATACAGCACAGCTTTGACAATGTTACCTGGGATATAATCAATCATTTTTAAGGAGATTCCAACTGATTTTAGCCCTGATTAACTACCCATGGCTACTTCATCCATTTATCTGAAATAGAGTACTTCAAAATTTCTTTCCCGATGTTTTCCATACAAAGTAATTGAGATCCTTGTGGTATTCAAGTGAAATATTTATATCACAGTACAGTTTATAGAGGAAACCACATAAAACTTCATTTGTTTTATGACGAGGAATATTTGTGAAGAGAGACTCAACGCTAATGGATTACACGAACACGCGCTCTAACCTTTTTGCTGACTCAAGGGAATCATTTAAGCTGGGAAACAACACTTTGTTTATAGGGTGCAAAATGTCACTTAGCTGGCTAGCCACTTTGTAATAAACTGAACTGGTTTACGCACAAAATTGGTTGCACATGTTCGCCATTCTTGTGTATTTTTATACCACTTTCCATTGGTGATTTTTCCATTCCAGTTGGCTTCATACGCCTGAACTGATTTTCACAGATATGACCCTGTGACAGCAGTATATAGAGTTGCTTCGCTATTTGCTATTCCATTGGTATGTAGTATCCTGTCGTTATATCGCCCCTGAAAATTTCGTTGATTTTTCAGGGTGGTTCTCCCTTATGCCATATAAGCGTTATCGCATGTGATTATAATACCGAAACTTTTATCAGGCTTAATAATCACCAAGTGTTTTATTCCGCTCAGTTTTTCCATGGCCTCAGAGTATCATAGATACAGACAGGTAATGCTGGCGAATCACTGTTGACAAAAATTGATTGAAATTATCTACCAATTGCGCACGATGCCATTTTGTCTCATCTGAAGATATGGATGACAAAATTTCAGTTGAGGATACACATATTCCAACTGAACTTGTGGATTCAACTTGCTAACAGTTTTCAGGGGTATTTTGAACTTTACACCAAGAGAGCGGATATTCAGCTCCGTCTGTGTGAAGTGAGCTCATAAAAGTTTGTGTACGTGTTTGAAAATAGCATCAGAAAATTCACTAATATTGTTTGCTCGTCGCAGGAATCTTCGTAGAGAACGTAGAGTTCTGGACCTGTTGTTGGAGGTTTCCTCTGGAAATCGTTCAAACTTCATACGGTCTACCAGCGTCATCGGCTGCTAGACACCACGTTACAATTGCTCACCAAGTTGACCTGCTTAGCTGATTAGAAACACTGGCGAATCGGTATTGGACAGAAGGTGGGAAAAACTGACTGAATCAGTCAATCGGGTTGCCCTGGCGTTTATGACACAATAATTTGTGAGAACCTATGCTTGAAAATTCCCTGTGTGGCTCATTTGTCTGTCGTATATAATTTTTATGTTTAGTATTTGTGATTGATGTGGGTAAACGAAATGTCAACATATTTTAAAAAGTCTTAGTACTGCCCTGAAAAACCTATGATTAAACGTGTTTATCGGACTTATGTAAAGAACCTTATTGAAGTACGTTATAAAATGACAACAACAAGACTGACCAAAATTGAGGAATTTGAACCACGAGTGATAACCTAGCCTATTTTTATGAAAAAGGGTGCTTATCAGTGTCAGTCAGATGATTGAAATTATATGTAAGTGTGTCATTGGGGTTATTTACCACAGGCCCTATGCACAGCGAAGGTAGTTACAAGACCGCGCCCTCAATTTTATGACTGAAGACTCGGCTTGAGGCAGTTTCTCGAATGTTCAAAATACTTGTGCTATGATTGTAGATGACATAATTTAAATAAACCTGTGTGCCATATTTCTTTGATAATCGGTTTTCTTCAACTTAGTCGGCTTGACAACAGTAAGTACGTGAGATAAACAAAACCGATTAGCATGCCGTAAACTGTTGTAATCACATAGAAAGATTACTTTTTGTTTGGTCCCGTGAAGATTCTAGAGATCATCCCATGGATCTAACATTGGGCCACAGATGTGAATGTGAGTTGGTTCAGTTTGCTCAGATGCCCTGATCCGTGATGACGCTCAAATATACTCCAAAGTGAACCAGAACGCTGTTTAAGACGACTTTTGAGTGTACCGCTTTTTTAGTCTGTCACAGTAATGGCTTCCATCTATAGCGTATGGGTGTTCAGTAGTTACTACTATATAAAGATGTCTTATTTGGACTGCTGACAGCTTGGCAAAAACGTATATGGTCCATGCGTGCGCGGCCCGCTGTGTTACAGTGGAATTCTTCGGTGCTATTGCCGTCGTCTTTTCTTGTTGAAGAAGGCTACTTTTTGTCGGTTGGTCTCATAAAATTGATAGTCATTATCTGGTTAATTTGAATACCATTGGCATTTGAACACAGCGTTCTCAGTTTGACTAGATTGGGTTTTTTGACCAGGCCGTTTTAACCTAATTTAATTTCTAACCGCCAAGTAGTAACACTGTTTGTCACTTATTGACACGTTGTGTTTATGATCACTTATTAAAAACTGATAGCATTTTATCTTCAATTTTTAACACAAGTTAATTGTAAATATGGTCTGGGAGTGTACTCTGCCCCTTTGTTGGAAATATCAACCATATTGTGCACAAGACCCTCTTACGTGATACCCATCTTTGCATTGTAAACACTCTGGCCATTTTCTAGGGTTAATCAACAAAGCTTTATCCGAGTTTGAATTGTCTCGTTTTCACACGATGTGGCTATTTACGCACTGCTCAGGTTACCGTATCCTAGGTGGGATGAACATAGGTGTCTCAGCAATCGGAGCCGTTTGAATTAGAGTCCCTGTAGTTTTTATACACAGACATAAAACTGATTGTGCTTGCAATCTGCTTTGTACTGATTAACTTGCCTGACGAATTTTGATAAACAATCCTGACTTTTTCTTTCTGGTTCGAACGGGTTTAGGGCGATACGTCGGTCGTACCTGGAAGAAAGTAACTTGTTGAAGTTTTTAAAATGACAGCATCAAGTAAACGTGAATCAGAGTCCAAGTTCCAGTCGTTGCAAGCTTATACCCCTATGAAGAACTCCATAATGAGTAACACTTGAGTTGATTGTTTTATAATCGTCTACACATTTTAACTGATCGTGAAGATTGCAACCGAATGTACTAGATGTTCAATCCATAACAGCCTCAAAGTAGATTTCTGGATCTTGACTAACAAATAATTAGCTTGATATTTAAACGAAAGAGTTAGTAGGTTGGCTTCCCATGCCGTGCCCTAACCATTGGTTGTTTTAAGGCTAGTTATACTACACAGGTATGTGCTCTGACACCTAATCAGTGTCCCTAAGCACGATAAATTAGTGATCAGATACCTATTACCAGAAATTTATTGTATTTGGTTGATGAGCACTAATCGGTTAGTCTAGCCAAGCACAGATCCCTGAAATTTATCTAGACCTTTGTTTACGAACTATCTTCTAGTCACCGGTTATTATGTCAATTAGTTCAACCCTTTCACTCATACGCTTTATGAAGGTAAACCTGAATATTTTGCGATCAATTATACCACATCCACGAAACATAGACAACCAATTGTGTATGTACTTAGTATAATACAGTATCTTTGAATTGTTTAATATTCATTTCCGGATTCACAGCTTTTGTTCCGCTTCTCCCTATCATCATTCTCTTAGGGGGAAAAATGCGGCTCTCCAAAATTATGAGCGGATACTGAAATAAATTTTACGCATTCTAAATTTAGTTCTTACGTTAATTTTTTATACATGGTGTTCATCTCTGTTAATTCCTCGAAGTATCTAATTAATAGCTCCACATTCACATAAGTGAGATATGTTATTCCGTTGGAAAGTGTGATCGTTTGTTAAATGGAATTTATTTTCAACTTGAAATCTACAAAAGTAATTGAAAGTATGACTGTTTTTATTTCCACGTATGCATGTGTTCTTCACATCTACATTGTTTCTCAGCATACAACTGCAGCTTAAACTTTTGCTTATCCTACTGATAATTGTTTAAAGTAATATAGTAATTTTTAGACTGATGGAGAGTGTATTTTCGGAAGAAGTGATAAAACATAATAATCAAAAATGTTAATATACCCTGTCTTAAATTGGTCGAGGTGGGTGGTGAACACGTTCACTTTTGAAAATGATTTATTATGATAATAAAATGCATGACCAGTAAATAAAATTCATTTGCTAACAAAAAAATCACCCAGGAGAATTGAATAATAATACCAATTTCTGGAAAGTATCAACCGCCTTTTAAAGATCCTCAAGTCAACTCAGTTTACGGAATCTTTATATCTATTCCTGTTCGAACGCAGCACTACTAACGAGGAGTTAGTGAACAAACTACGGAATATCATCAAATATTTTTGTGTATCGATGAAATACAAAAGATGTTTGAATGTAAAAAGAAGACTGGACATTTGAGATGGTTCTGTAGCATAAATTGGCCAGCGCAAACCTCCCACAGAGTTGATGTTACTCAATAACATTGATGATAAAACGTCACACTAACTAACAGATCTTCAGTAAATAAGTAAATATTTGATAGTTGGGAATAGTTGTAAAGTTGTCCTTAACTCGGCTTAAGAAATTCAATATTCTGATGTTCATCGAGTTTAACATTTAAGTTGCAAACTTTTCATCCTCAAGCAACGTACGTGAGTGTGTGAGCGTCCAAACGCTCAAACCTATACATTCAAACACTTACACACTGATGTTTTCGCCTGATTGGATGATGAAACATCTGCAATCTAAATGTCAAGCTCGGAGAGCACTTTACTACCCAAAAAGTAAATGTTTGCAGTAATCTGGAATGATTACTCCGATTGGGAACTTACAAAACACTAGCTGTGAAAAGTGCCTTCTTGAACTAACTGACCGAAGGTGGTCAACTGCGGAACAATAGTAAAACCCTCAAAAAGGTCAGTCTTCTATTGAGTAACTAATCTGATGTGACTCGAATGAGTGCGTTTAACATCATTATTCAGTCAGTGGCAGTTCTGAGAAGAAACGGCCGGCAAACAAGTTCGCTTTTAGTGTTCCTTCATCAAGCTAAATATAACACATTTTTATCGGCTCAGTGAAAGTTGTAAATAACATCACCGGATTGAGAGGAATTAATCATTACACCACTGTGCACCCAAACATAAATAGTCAAAACATTCAACCTTTCACGGTCCTGAACACCGACCCAGGATAGAATGTATGCATAGAGGTGATGTTTCTTTCGCGAACTTCGTACAACTCACGTGATCAGGGTTATGTAACTAGGTCTCATGAATCCAATCAGACAGACACCAAAGACTGACACCTTCTGCTCCATTGATAGGTCGTCTACCGTCGCCAGCAAAACCATGAAAATATGTTGTTGTTGAAACGCTAAAAACAAAATTGTTTGCTACGCTTTTATTCTCATAACTGAATTGGACATACCGAAGGTATTGAAACAAGGGCAGTTTGTTCAAGAGCTGCGCCACTCTAACCTTATTTTGGGTAAGTCAATGAATTTCCCAAGTGGTGGAGCCAGCGAACGAGAGGACCAATCAAGTCACAACTAAATGAGTGATCGTCAGCCTAAAGTCATTGAACTGGTCAGCATAGTAGATCGACGTAATCTTATTGTTTCATTTAACTTGTGAACATTTCTCCGTAAGAATTTAAAGCAGTTTTTTCCCTTTATGAACTTGAATGAACCAATGAGAAAACGTGGGTAATGTGATGTTTTCCGGAATAACATTTCCTACATTCTGGTTACAAATGGACACGTAACTTATTTCAAACATTAGGGCGGAAGTAATGACCTAATAGAGTAGACCAACAAACAAAGAAATGGAGATCAAACATATGGGGAAGCTGAGTACCAGGGCAACCGCAACGTCAACATAATTTGTTTCTGAACACTCACAAGGTATTTTGACGTCTGATAGTCAAAGCCTCAGCAAACTGGAGGGTGCGTTTTCGGTGACTGATTAATCACATAGAATGCATCACAAACCTTGACTGTGTCCTGTTTGAATTAAGTGTTTTGCTAGTGATGACGCTGGATGCCTCTGTGCTCGCAGCTGATGTTTCTAGTTGTGTTTCCAGCCACTTAAAAACAAGCTCCTTGATGCGAGAAGCCAACCGTTGGTTTGTCCTTCCTATGAAGCGTATAGTGCAATTAAATGAAAATGTGTATAAACAATGGGATCTGACAGACGTAGACGGTTCCTAACCGACGAGACCGGTAAGGCCCTGGTTCGCTGTATTATATATAGTTTTACAGGCTTATAAGATCTAAATACAGCATCTGTTAGACTTCTTTGTGTCGTCGTTGACCAGCCGTCACCTGGAAACAAAAGTTCTAAATACACTATAAATGATAAATGACGTAAAGTTGCTTTTTAAGACATTGGTTCAATTGGAGGCAATTTAAATCACTTTGCGCAAACGTAACTTTCGAAAACATTTACATGCATAAAATCGCTAATCTGCTCCATTTCAGCAAAGTAGAATGCGACACACTTCCTCATATATATCGTAACCTCTAGCGATTATTTACTTCAAGCCGTACTGGCTTGTTAGTTCACAGCTATCTTACCTGATCTGATGGGTACGAATTGTTTTCACTGGTGCAAATAAAGTTCACTACCACGTTAGTAGTAAAGTACAAAAATCTTAATGACAAGGATCAACCGAATCCACCTGTAAATTTCGACTCATACTATGATTACTGATCATTCTGGAATGGGTGGGTTAACGGAGACATTACAGAAGTTCGCCTTTGATGCACTACTTAGTGATCTGGAGTAGGTTGGAGACTAACCAGGTATTTTCAATCAGGAGCTCATCCTGCCAAGCTGATATCCGGAAAATCCTTGGACCCTAGTTGCTGGCACATCATCTGATTGATCTCAACTACGATCGTGTAAACATGACGTCCGGGCAACCTCAATCAAATTATTTCCCGGTTACACGTTATTCGAGTGTTTAGTGTTGTCCTGAACGTAGGTGTAGGTCTTCCTGAAAATCACTCTGAAAGCGGGCAACCTCAATCAAATTATTTCCCGGTTACACGTTATTCGAGTGTTTAGTGTTGTCCTGACCGTAGGTGTAGGTCTTCCTGAAAATCACTCTGAAAGCTGGTTACTCAAGTCGCCCAATACACCATGAGCACCAATATTTATGATTTTTTGTGACTATAGGGTTAGAGATGGACTCTAACAACCTGTCGCGCAGAAAGAGGCAAACAAATTCCTTTTCTTTTGTAGGTGTAGGTTTTGGCATTTGACATCCAGCCAGTACAAAGTGTCCTCCATTGTAACGTGTTATCGACTCATATTGACGTCAATTCTTGACTTAGCTAGCACCAAACGTACCAGCATGATTCACCCATACAGCAACAGCATTTTGTCAAACGTATCACGGAATGAGCACCGGTTATTCTAACAATGAATTTTTATTGTTAATATTTATGCGAAACCTTACAGATATTATATAGTCTGACTGCCACAGTTTCGGTGTATTAAAATAGTATACTCTTCTGACTTGGGAACTGATGGCATGTTCACATTTGATCAACTAATGACTTCTGCAAGAAAACTGTAGATTTGGAGAATGGTCGCTGTAAAATAGATCAATGTGAAACCGAACCAAAAGGGTCGTATTTAAGAGGTGATTGCTTATCAGGAAGGTGGTCATGTGAAGATTTTCGTGCACACCATCGTTTTTGGCTTTTAGTTCCTTTGAAGTAAAACGTTCACAAGTTATTAGTTCAATCTGCATTCAAGATATTCCGCACATTTTTACCGACTATTAAATATAACACATATTGAATGTGGGGTTTAGGTCTATTCACACTTAAGCTCCGTGTGTTATGTGTTTGATTTTCATTCTTGTGTAATTTTGTCGAGTAGAAAAATCGGAATCGAGGGAGAACATAGTTCTTTTAGTTATATTAAACCATCCCGCAGTTAAATTTAGTGCCGAAGTTAATGTATAGAATTGTTTTTCTTCGATTGAATATCATTTAGGTTAGTTCACCAATTTCGTGAATCTTTGCAAGAACAGAGTTGCACACTTTCATCCTATCAGACTTTATACAGGTAAAAGGACAAGTTTATATTCGACGAAAATTTGTTTTGCATCAATATGTTAGAGTTATCATACGAAATTTCTTGGAAAGCGCAAGGAATGTTTACTTCTTATCGACACTGACCGTAAAATACGTAATTTTGTTTGATCTCAAAATGATTTAGATTCCCGTGAAAGAGTGACCTTAGTTGTGATGCTAAGCAAACGGACCGTTTTGTTATCTCCCACATATATATTTGAGTAGTTAACCTATGGTATAAACTTGTTTTGGGTTTGCACTAGGTGGCCCCTTACTGCAATGTTGCACCCTTAGATAACAAAATGTTTTGAGTTTTCGTTTCCGTAAATAGGACGTTTAGCGTAGGTTTTTGACAAGAAGTGATAAGCAATTGATCAGCAAAACAAATTTAATCGTCCGTATTATTGTAGATTTAAAACACTGGTTCAGTAAGTACTTGTAGAACTATTTTTTTCAGTATAGCTTCAAAGAATTAAAAATAAACAAACTTTCTCCTAATCGTTGAGTTCTCACATGGCGCAAAGCCAATAATACTGAACCACAAATCGGTTAGATTCTCCCATCCAATGGAAGCGCCCTGTGTGGACACACCTGCGAGAAATTCATGCTTGACTAAACCATCCACGTTTGCTCATTGGCTCATTCTGGTTTATTTGAATGAAATACACTGTAGTGTGAAATAATAACAGTCGAAATTGCAAAGCGCATTACATAAACTATTTTTGCTGTTGGGAAACAAAACATGAGATTGTTAAACAAAATTCTAAGTGAGTCATGCATGATCATTGTGTAAGTGTCCTCATGCGATTGTTGATTTTCAAGATATTTTGCGCAATATCGGGGGAAAAAAACTGTTTTTGGCAGTAAAATAAGGATTTCCATACATTTACTTGCTATTCACTGTTATGTAGTCTATTTGTAACGGTTTCCATTGTTGACATACACTTTTTGGTGATTGCTTCTTAGATACAACGTTGTATTTCATCCGATGGTTTACTTCAACATAAGTGAAAATTAGAAACATTCCGAATAATTGGGTCGATGTATGTAAACCAAACGAAACAAGAAAGGTAGTCATCCGAAACCAAGCTAGTTTCGTAGTAATTTCTTCTGGCCGATTGATGAGATATATGCTCACAGTGCTGTGAGGCATGCAGGCAAACGAGGGCCATTTCAAGACAATATGTAGTCATTAGTGAATACAACACTGGTCGGTGTAGCTTGTCCAAACTTCAATCTGATTTCTCAATAATTTATTTTTGTTTGAAACTACAAAGCATAGTTTAACGAAACGTACTGTGAACAAGTTCAACGCTGTCGTTTGTTTTTAAGAAAGTCTTTTGATGTACTGTTTTCCACTAGTTATTGAGGAGAATAAAATTTCTAACACAAGTGAGCAAACTACCTTCCTAAAACTGTCCGTCTTTTACTCACACGGAAAATTTATTCATCAACCTCGATTGACTCCGTAGCCAGCAATGCACATAATAATATGTTGTAACACAATGGAAATTATTCTAGTCGGGATTTGGCAGTTCGGACATGAACTATCTCAAGGTGGCCTAATCTAGGATAAATTATCCAACGACGGAAGCTGGTCGGGATAAAGTATCCACGAGATGAAGTGTTCCAAGTTGAACTAGTCATGATTGCTTGGTTGGAATAATCTGGACGTTTACTGGCATATTATCTTGACTGCATTGGCAGTAAAGTTTCAAGCATGGATTAACAATCTACGGTGAAGTCGTAAAGATTTACCATTCCGTTGACATGTATACTTATAGTGAAACATGAATGGGAATTGTAACTCGATTGAATACCAAGTTTTGATTGCTTTTTGGAGTAAACATGATATTCATCAGAATCGCCAGAAGGTATACAAACAAATATCATTTACTGTATTACATGAAGAGAAAGTGTTTAGAGGATAAATTCGCTTGAGACACTTTTATTTTCAGCCAGAAACTCTTTTCAGCAGAAAGTATGGTTGTCCGAGTCGAGAGCAAAAGGAAGTCTGCGCAAACGTGGACTCATAACGAATATTGTGAAACCTTGTTTCTCTGACTTTCAGCCGCATCTTTTGCTGTGACATTCAGATGTAACTGTCGGTCTCGATAAGACTGCTTGTTAGCGGCGAGTTTTAACAACAGAAGGAATCAAATTCAGAGTTTTGGGTAGCGGGTGTTTTCAGTCTTGGTTTCTATCTAGTTTGTAACAGTTCAACTGAAATGGAACAAAAGACACGGACCCCTTGGAGCTGTCCAAATAAAAAACGCGCAGTTTGAGTGAGCAAACAGAGGAAAAATGCAGGAGAAAGAGACATTATAACCTGCCGACTTACAACAAAAAACGAAACGTTGCATATCCGGCTGTCTAAACCCGCTCACGTAAAGTCATGACAAATTTGGCAGATAGGTCACAACGTCCTCACAGTACAATACAATTTAGAACACAGAGATATGGGTAGATAAGCCTAGTGATAATTGCTGGGACATTCGTGATATACCGATATCCTTCGGAAAGCTTACATTATGTCCGGTTTCAAACAGATACTTAGCCATCGAAGAAGTTGTGTTTTCTTCTTGTGTAGACAAAATTGCATAAACAGTTTCTCCCTGTCTTCGGAACTCCTTAGAGATACGTTCGCCAACGTTTGGCACCAGTCACCTGAAATTCTATTCGTGGTAGCGCTCACGAAAACAGTACTAGAACTTGTACCTTATGTCTAACGGTGGTCAGTTTCGTAATAATCAAACGGTGACCCCCAAAGCCCAGTTGATAAGTACCATGGTGAATTCCGCGGAACATTTATGCGTGATTAACATTCGTAGTGTGGAATTCAGTTTGAGTGTATCGCAACTGTTTATTGGTCGGCAAAACAAACATAAACCACACACCGTCCGCGTTTTATTTGAAAATTTCTCATGGTGTGCAGAGAAAATGAACGAGTAAACACACTGATATTATTACGATAAACAACTGACCACATAATTGGAGTAGAAACCACACAGAAGTATAAATACAACTTTAACCGGTGTTAATGTTACTGGCTTTGCAGTAAACGGAATAATTTGCATGGACAGTGGTTTTGTCACTTGAGGCACAATTTAGATCTGTCACGCTACCCACCGTGGCCAAGTAATGGATTCAAGCAGAAACGTTATCTCCTAATAATAAGAGAACTTTGCAATCGTTCAAAGCGTTGGAGAACACACTTGAGATGGAGTGAGAATTCAACAGCTCGGAACAACTTGTCAATGATCGGTAACTGTGAATGTTGATAACAAAGTTTAATTGAATCGCATGAATCAACTTCATGTATGGGAATACTTAAATTACACAGAACATATACATATGTTTTAATCACAGTATAATGAGTTACAGTTCAAGTGTGTACTAAACCAGAAGTCAACTGATGAAAGGTAGTGCTGATTGTGACACCCCGGGAATACAATAATTATAAAGTATAAAGTGTATGCATTCATTCCGATACGTTTATTCAGTTCACTGAATTTGTACTAGAGTTCAAATGGTTATAATCCATAATAGATCCGCTTGGTTTATAAAAGCCATTCCATTCATCCAATGGTGTA
Source organism: Paragonimus skrjabini miyazakii (assembly GCA_014338405.1). NCBI lineage: Eukaryota > Metazoa > Platyhelminthes > Trematoda > Plagiorchiida > Troglotrematidae > Paragonimus > Paragonimus skrjabini miyazakii. The sequence continues at coordinate 107,530 of JTDE01001431.1, read as the reverse complement.
TACTATCTGATGATTTGTCTGAGTCAGATGAGAAACGGTATCAATATCCATAGCTGCCGACTGTACGCAAGATGTTTAGAAATCACAAGGGATTTTCCAGTACAGAAACGTTTATTCCCGGGATTATATCTGAAGTCTGAACGAACGTGATATGCAAGTATGTAGAAATAAATTAGCATACAGGCAGAAAGGTAATTATTTCTTTTTATTGCTTTCCAACGAAATTCCCAAAATGTTTACGAATGAAAGAACCGTATAACTTAATGCTAACGCTTGTTACTCTGACCTTACACGGAACTAATTGAGTCAGTGCCCTTCATGAGATTTTTTGAGTGGATATCGGTCAACCTGAACATGATTATGTTTATCCTGTCGACTTGTTCCTAATTTGCATTCGCATACCTTTGATAAACCACTTCCGATTTGCTTCACGTGATACGGATTGATAACGTTTTTTAAAAAATAGGTCAACTGAAAACCGACATCATACAAAATTAGTATTTGATCTGATGTGGAAGCGAGAGCTTGGGCCGGACATTTTATCAGTTTATTGGTCAGCAAAAGTGCAATGCACGCCCACACATTTTCAACGCAGTGAAGGTCTCATACTGCTTGCCTAGCCAGTCAGCAGTTGGTAGTTTGCATCCGATTGCATTCAAATCTGTTTACAAAATTCAGTGGTTTGGCGTGAATCTTCATTATCCCAGGGATACTTTTATGGTCAAATAGTTAGCGGTAAAACCGGGTCTGTTGAATGGACCGATTTGAAATAGAAAGCTTCTGGGTCCACAGATACCCGCATTCTCAACGTCAATGTCTCTGTTGATATGATTTCGATTTCAGTAGCGGCAGATGTGACGACGTAAGTTTTGGTCTTCGCTGCCAAAATCATCACAGTTGTTTACTCGATTAGAAAATCAGAGTTCATATGATCCTCTGTCGATGACAGTACCGCATTATTCGGTAAGCTTAGGATACAACAGACGGCAGATAGAGGAAATTTACCACATTTGAAGTAAGGTGAATTTGTATTTGGATAAATAATAAAGATATTGTTGCAAAACTGCTTGTATCTTATAAGTGACATACCTTTAATCAGAACTCTAGCTTTAAAGTAGGCTATTATTTGCCATTTACTAATCATTGGTCCCGATTTCTTACTCCGAGAGTTCTATTTGATCGTGGCGATGACAGGAATAGAACTGGTTGCTGTTAATCTCTTGTATTAAACGTTAATTTCTAGGCAAAATCTTGAAGCTCAATAGGAATGAAGAAATTGTGTGTGAACTTGTCAAATTGATAGAAGTCGTATACTCACACGTGACAAATTTTTCTGAATTTCTAAATAACTTAATCGTAACAAAAGTTTTTTTATTGGAGCAGTTTTCTCATTGTAATACTAGGGCATTCCACATGCACTAATGATTCATTCAAACAACGCATGATACTTAACGTTGATTATAAATCATTTCGTTTAAAAAAGACATCAACTTCTAGCATAACGTTAGTTATCGAAATGGAAGAAGAAATTTAATCCGTGTAGGCTTCTGGGATCGATCGATCAGGGTCTGACGATATGAAACTTGTATAAATAATAGTAAACGTCAATAAAGAATGGGTCAGAAAAACAATAATAAACCGGATGACTTCGATAATTGTCGAATTAAAACGCTCCAGTCATCATAATAATTTGGGAACAAAATGTATCCATGCTCTATAAGAGAGTGAATAGAAGAGAAGAAACTCTTATATGGTTTGTGTGGCATACTTTTGTGAAGAATTAGCTATTATTTATGGTGTACTACTCTTAGAAATCAAAGATATACCCACAAAGACAATCTCACCGTAAGACACAAGTATCAAGTATCTTTTTGCTACAATCCATCGGTTTACTTGATTGACAATCTGATAAACACGACAACCAAAACATACCGACTCCATCAGTAAAGGACCTAAAAACTCTAGGATTGCAACCGAATGAATCGTTAGTCACATTTTTCTATAGACACCACTAATGCATACATTTGTTATATTTCACGAACACCAAAGCAATCACGCTCGAAATGATAGAAGAGCCGAGTCAGTCGAATACCGATGGAGCAGTAACAACTGTAGAAAAAACTGGATGACTTTGCCATAAAACAAATAAATTTGTATCAAAGTACTCATAGCAGAGTGATATTTTGTAACACTCACCACCCTATGATGAGTTTTCCATAGGGTATGCTCTTGAGCAGTGCTGCGCCCATGTACGATGTGTTTCCATGTTCACAAGGAGGGACAGGTGTAGTTGAAAACAACTACTTTGATGTGACATGACAAATAGAAGAAGGAGAAACAGAAATAGTTAAATCACTTCATTACACACGATGAAGTGTATTCCAACTTTCCGAGTGAATAACGTACACAGTTCACACACGAGCACATCCAACAGAAATGAATCAAAAAATCGCAAAGAAATCTGAGACCTCATTTACGATGTCCAACAAAACGTCCATAAATCTAAAAACAGTTGATTCTAGTACTACAAACCTATTGTGAAATTTCAGATCATAGTAATTCAGCAAAACAAAGTCTTCGACAGTTTGATGTTTTATGCTGTATGCGGAATTCCGCCAAAGAATCAGACAGATAACATTTCATTGAAATGTGAGACGCAATAAATAGTCAGATTTATTGCACACGTAACAATGTGATCGGCCAGTAAAACTGGTTTGCATTTCTCTTTCAGTCATATGAGTCTAGGATGCATTCCGTTCAAAATGACAATCACGGACACTGTCGCAATTAGGTGACCTGTCTACTGAGGTTTTACTCAGAGGGTTAACAACATGGAATATTGTTTGATTTGTTGAGTATGCAGTGCTCGAGTAAGCAATTTTTTATTAAATAGTATGATTCCTGATAGTGAGATGAAGGTATTGTTACCCTGATTAATTAGAATTGACTCAACATCAATAGAAATCGTGGTTTATGTTGTTCAGGTTTACATATGACAGTACTAACAGGTCTAGACATAGGGAGCTTGAAATGGGGGAAGATATAAACAAGTCATACACGTTGGCGGGATATTTGCGTGAAATAGCTGGTAACTCAACAGTTTACTCTGCATGTTCAGATGGATGCGAGGAAAAACTATAAAACCCACGGTTATCGTATCAGTTGTAATGGCTTGATTTTATATGTTCTCTATCGAATAATGACTCAAATTATAGTTCAGAAGTGGTAGAAGGTGTAGGTGAGGAGTCTTTTGCTTCAACTTCTCTCACGTAACCTAGCCGAACCACATACTGCTCACAAATTGGTGTGTGATAATTTGGTCGCGCCTAGTATGTGGTCCACACGGTCAACTTGGTTAATTTACCAGAACATATCCAGAATTCAAATTGAAGAGTATGCATTAATGAGAACCTGTAAGGCGTGCACAGCTCAAAGAGACTGATGCTGGGCACAGAAGTCAGCTGAACATGTCCAAAAGTAACCGATTCACATGTTGGCGTATGGCAACTCAGCCATGATTTAGGTAGCAGGAACTCATTGCTGGTCAGGCATGTTTTGGCAACGTGTTATATGACTGACTTTTCAGACACACAATCGAAATTACAAGTTGATATCGTTTAACGAGGTGAAACATCAAATTCGACCAATCTAGATTTAACAGATAAACGTAGCCAAATCAGCTGCGACACTGACTACGCTATGTTCTTATTTGAATTGAGTCGAATTCTTTCCTGGTTGTTTTTCAACTTGTTCGAATATTATATGTTTCTCACATTTTACACTTTTGCTTGACAGGCCAAAATGGATCGCACACATTTCACCAAGTACATCTTTCATTCTATTACTGGGTTGTAGACGGGAAAATGTTAATTTTTTTAGACTGTACGTTTTGCACGCTTTCAAGTTGTATGGACACGTGAATAATAGAGTATACAAACAGTGGGATACAGTTAAAAGTGTGGCAACTAATTACTCCGTGATGGATCACCGACACTATTTCTTTAGTGCCGTATCGTCCTACGCTACGATGTCAGCTAGAGTATTAATAGGTATTGTTTTTGAAGGAGTAGACACATTTGAGTGACCGCGTTTCAACAAATTCTAAGAGGCACCCATATGAAGTGAAAAGCTGGACGTGTAATGCGCTAGTGAAGTCTCCGAACTGGTCCATCTGGGATTAGAGATCAACGATTGAAGTAAAACGATTTTTCTTCAGTTCAGACGAGAACATTAAATGGAGGGTCAGCTGGCTTCTGAGTACTTGAATTATTGTACAGTGTCCCTATTGGTGGCAACCCCAAATGACCGAGCGACTAAACTCAGAAGACTAAATTCCATTTTTTGAGATATACAATAAGACACTATGAGCAGTGCAAAAATACAGGAATCAGAAACAATCCGGTTGTTGAGTTCTGCACCAGTGGTAGGTAAAGTTTGCTTCCTTGCTGGGGCATTGCCGACCAACCTCAGTAGTATAGCTGTGCATATGCGGAGTTCATATTAACAATTCAACAATGAATATCGCAATGAAATCTGTTAGTTGTTACGGTTTTATCTGTTTTCTGCTTTGTCCACGCTCCGTTACAACATCTGTGGAAAACGGTAGCAAATGTAGATAAGATAAAACGTTGGGAAAGTTGAATGCTGTTATCAATTGATATATAGTTTGTTACTATTGCAAAGAACTAGTAGTAATAGTAGTACATTTTTATATATGCAGTCGACAGTTTATCGAGCGATCTTATGTACTTGAGGCAAGGATTGTAAGTGATAAACTGTCCGATATTCCGGAAAATTATCAGTTGTTAGTCTTTTCATGATATTAATCTGTACCACGAAGAATCATAGTTCAGCCAACTATTTTTAAGTCGTTGATCATAATATGACTTAGTTAGAAAGCATAAGTGCGTTGGTGTGCAAGAACAAATTCTACTTTATAGATGGACGTCATATATGTTTCTTTTACTACCATCATCTACCTCCATGAATATACTAGATATATGTGTGTAAGGCGTGAAAACGTGAAATTTTGGGTGACATAGGTTTGATTAACAATCGAAAACTGTATAATGTACACAGCGGTATATTGAGTTGTTGCTGAAATAAAACAGTACTGACATCTGAAATGTACGCTTCATATGTTAGAAATCCTCTTAACCTTTACCTCATTTGTCCTGAAACTCAAATTGTTTCAGCTTAACTCTTATAAGTTACAGGTCATTTCAGGCATTAGTGTTAAGAGAAATACTAAATTACTATTGTGTAGAGAACAGTGAGTTAGTTTCCGTTTTGCGGTAGTGATACCGATTGCGTTAGCATTAGTAGTGTGTGATCAAATTGCCAACACCGTTTGGGTAATAAAACCTTTGCACAACCCAAAATTCTGAATTTCCTTTGCACAGATATCCTGGTTTGATTTGAAAACTGAATAACTGGTGTTTGTTATAGGCCTCGTTGATATTCACATCGGAATTTCACTCAGGTGTTATACTAGCGTTGAAAGCTACTCAGAGTGTATAAAATAACTTATAATTGTATCGGTTCTAAGTAGATTAACGAATTACGTAAGAAGCTGAGTTATCTCATTTATCAAGAATTGTAACATGGAAGGCACTCTTACGAGTAAAAGTAGCATTAGTAATTAGATAAATTTATCAGTACAAACCAAAAAAATATCGCAATAATCCAACCATATTGTTGACTTTGCATGATGCGCTGGAAGAGATTTGCAGTCTATGAAGCGTTTGAAGCAGAATGTTAGTTACATTTGGTTTGAACTATACTTTTAGAGATTTCCTTTCTATACTCATTGTCTGTAAGCACTTTTCAAACAATTTTTCCTTGTAAGTAATGTACTATTTGGAACAATTACACAATCATTTTCTGCATCGAACAACTTCCGTTTTTGACTGCGTAGACGATAATTACTTTGACATTCCTTTAGCACAGTAAGTTACGTAACTAACTAACTGAAACTGATTTAGCAGTACACGTCATTTAAATCCAACTTCATTCTTAAATTAAAAATTTTCAGCAAGTAACAAATTTTCCACAGAAAAAAGGCTTTAAACTCCTAATGCTACATTGTACAGGTAAAACGGCATTTCATGCTCTTTGGTTATAACAGTTTCATATTTTGAGTTTCTGTTTTTTGTGTTACGAACATTGCAAAACGTACAAAGAAAGCGCATTGAAAACACAGACTATGAAGCAACACTTTGAATTAACTAGATGAATGTCTGGCCTGCTTCTGTACTTTTGACCACCCTTGGTTATTAGCTTCGTTGGTACAATTAGGTCTGTACTGAGGTGATGGACATTTGTCCATTAATAACTTCTCGTTTGAGGCCTTCAGACAAGGCATTTTCAGATACCGTTTACGATCAGCACACACGTTAGGAACTGTCTAACTACAATAGCACGAAACATATTCCCAAGGGACGAGAATAATCAGTCGATGAAGGCATTCTTTATTAAGACTCATCCCAAATGAGTGTAACCAGAACAGTAGAATCAGACACATTAAAAAAGCTATGTAATTCTGACTAAGGTTTGAGTCTAAAGAAGATTAACAGTATCAGGGCAAATTGTCAAAGAATCCTCGAAAATGAAGTGTACTACAGGTCGTTGTGGCGGTCACGTTATTACCAAGCAATGCAGACAGACCACGAGTAAGGATATATAGCACTATTACGTACATGCCGCACTTACTGAAGGATGAAGATAAGTATAATTGTATTTAAGATATTTAATGGCTACTGCCATAAAACGTAAACAGGAACACTGCCAGAATGATCACGTGTAGAACGAATCTGTCCTGTTACAGTTTAAACTATGAAACCACTGTGTAGCAAGGTATTGAAAACGCGGCGTCATTTTGGACTCAATGTCAGTAATAAGTCAAGAATAAACTGTCTTTTTAAACAAGTCACTTATTCATCTTCTGCTGTGTTCAATGTGATCGTTTTTATCTTCCCAAATGTTTATCTACCTCAAGCTATACATTTTGAGTCAGTTAATTATGAACTGAGATAAGTGAACAAGAACCATGTTGATGTTGTGAATTTCTTACGTCAGAACCTTTCTGGGTAACCGGTTATACGGAACTCCCAGATAGAACAACCCTTGATTTTGTAATGCTTTCAGGGCATTCGATAAACTAGGAAAAACTTTTTCACTCTTGGATCAGGATTGATTCAAATAAAATGATATTTCGTGAAGTGAATAAAATGAACAGCAAATTTATACTTTATCGAGCGTGATTTAAACGGAAGTGGGTACATGCGGTTGATTCGTACAATATTAGTTTGGCAAAATTTAGTCTTAATGATGACCGAAAAATTATGCACATGATACTAAACTAATGAATACCGGACAGTACTCAAAAGAAGCATTGTGTCTAGCAGTTTTTACTTCCGTGATATGAAACTTTCCATTTTACAAAGTTTATATAGATTGCAGTTAGCTTCAACGAACTAGACCTTATATCTCGGTCGATTTTTAATGATTGGACCATCGATAGTTTGTGCTGTCGTCAGTCTGCAAGCAACTCAATCTAATTTGACTGGCTGAACCATTTACAATAAGCTTCAACGGCTCAACTTTAGTGCACATTCCAAAACACCAGTACAGCCTTAAAACCCTATCGAAGGATAATTTATAATTGCATCCGGAACAGTTATCTTATATATAGCAGATAATAACCTCAACAAATCTAACAGTGAAATGAATAAAAACTCGTCGTTTGCTTACCATTGATGACGTTAGTTGATGATTAAATAAAGTTGATATTACGCAAATGGGTATACGTGCATGTATATATGGCGACCGATAATACCTGACAGCAGTGACTGTAGCAAAACATCATGTTGTTTTATTTGATTGTGCTAAGGAAATTTACTTGGCAAAAGTTAACTATTATGTCAGAAACTTAGGTTTATTGAGGCAGATATTTTTCTGAATAATCATCTAACAAGTTCGTTAAGGATGGTGTATGATATTTGTTATAAATATTTAATTCAACATGTTTAACTGTTTGCTTCGTGGTGGATTAATCATTACATGTTAAAGAATAATTTATAAACTAGGGAAGGAAATGCATGAGCTGCCGTTGTTTTGTACATCGTGTTTAGCAAAAAACGCACGATAAACGCAAACAACTTGTGTAAATACTTAAGTACTCATGAATCCACTTGAATTGACAAATATCAAAGTAACCCCAATGTTAACTTGCACTGTCACTAAATAAAACCGGACGTAATCATTGTAATTATGAACACTATTATCTTCTACAATGTTATTTTTCAACTTTTACTAATCTATCACTTAAGCTGAAGAGGTTATTTGTGGTATAAGAGTAAAGGGTTGATTGCGTACACAAATCACATATCTGAAGGCAAAGATCACCAAAGTTTTGTTGTACACTCTAGTTGTATATGAAATTGTGAACATTAAATATCGCTGAGGGTAATCTTTCTGACAAACAGTGAAACAAATCAAGTTTGTTGAATGGATTACCGGGAAGTCATTGCGTTTGGTTGCCTGTATTTCTGCAACACTAATAGTTAACATTCGGAATATTTCGCGAATGTTGATGAGATTTATAACTTGATTGTCTTGCATGAATCAGATGTATCACAAAAAGATGTTGGTGAAAATAATCCAAAGAAAGCTGGTTAGCAGAAGCAACATGGCAGAAACTAAACCAGTTGAATCGCCTAACACGTGTCACAACGTAATATTCGTGTTTCATATATAATTGTCAGGACTTTTTTTTAACTCGGTAACTAATAATTTATCTAACAAAATGCTGCAGTTTCATTGCGGCTCTCATTTTCAAGTTACATTTCGTTTACATCGTTTGCGTACCACAAACCTCAGTAGAATATTTAATTTCTGACCAACATTTTTTACCATGTTCCGTTAAACGAAAAGGACTTATCTTGCTGAACAGATTATCAGTAATATAGATCCTCACCCAGTTAAGTACTTCAGTGCATATTCACAGGATCGTAAAAGAAGCACATTAATTACTCCTTTGATAATCTCATACTGAAACACAACTAACAATCTCTTTTAAACAGTTGTTTACGGTCTGTTCTGTTGACAGCATCATTGCTTGTATACCAAACAAATATGTGTGCGCTCGACCTTCGTTTACTAACAATTTCGAATGAGTTTTCAGAACTGCGTTGGAACTATGCTCTCATCAGGCATCAAGCTAAAAGAAAACAGTAGAGTTTGAAAACATTCTGTTTGTTTTCAAGTGTTTAGGAATGGGATACGTATTCTAATCTAGCCGAGACAAACGACGGCAGTCAAGAATGGAGGTAAACTGCTTTAGTGGCTAACACGCAGTCAGTGACACTCAACGGTGTGCATACTCACTTGTTCATTACAGAGTGATGAGGCCAATCAACGATCCATTCTTTGCAGAGCGAAGTACTCACGGTTCCCCGCAAATGGGTGAGCCCAGCTGATAGTTCTTATCTTGGTTCATCATTACAAATTGATAAGCCTTTTCTCACAAAGCCATCTGCAACCAGATTTTCCTCTGCACTCCTAACACAAAAATCGGTAGATCCGAATAATTACACTTACCTGAAAGCTTTTTCCTCTACTCAACATCAGTCATAATTCACGATGCATTGCGCGCAACCACCATACCGGTGTAATTTGGTTGATTTTAGCCACATATACACCGTTTGCTATTCATTAGTAATAATAATCGGATTCAACAACCCTTCAACTTATTGAACGAGCAATTCCGAATAATTCGTTTCAGCTGGCGCACTCTGCGTTCTGTTGATGGGTCACGTGACGCTGGCTAATGTGCTACATCGAACTACTTTGAGAGGTGATTTGGCCGATGATGGACCATATGAAGCCGAATCCAATTCAAGGTTAGTTGTTCCACATTTCTGATAACAATTAGTGCTTTGTAAATAAAAGTGATAAAAACTGTTTCTGATTTAAAAATGTGCTCGGAGTCTCTTGTAACCATGTAGTGTCTGGGACGATTCGTAGGACCCCGTCACAAATATTTGTACGAACAGCGTAAAGTACCTCTTTCGCATGCAAGTAAAAACGAACGATGTTTGTTTCACGAAAAAGATAAATTGTTTTTCTGGACACAGACTTTTGTGTGTACGTGTCACGGAAACCGGTGGCGACTGTTTGTAATGTCGGATCAACTACACTCGAAATGAAAGGAAGACAAACGATGCAGCTATTCAACTTATTGGCAACGGTGATGGAAACTTACACAATAAAAGTTATAAACAAAGCACTTCAAGTGGAAAATGTTCTGGCTCTAGACTATATCACTTTGCGTCACGCAACGAACAATCAGGCTTTGATTTAAAGCAAAAACACTGACAGATGAATTGGTAATTTAAAGCTGTGTTAAAAGCATTTAACTGGTTTTTAGTTGTTTGTCACACCCAGATTATTATAGTTTACGTTGGAAATGGTGTAGTATTAAAAGTATTGTTAATTTATCTGGTATTCGCAAAAACGTTTAGATTATGCAATCACTATATTTTTCCAAGATGTTCCAAACGTTTTCAAATTGCACATAAGATACTTCACATTTAATATATCGGAATTAAGGTATTAACTGTGTAAACTATACGTCAGAAAGATCTTATAAATTGTTCTGCTGCTTACACATACAAATACATATGTATATACGATATATTCTTTACTGTACACACTTGAACCAACACGACTAAAAATCACTATATGAAATTATTGTGATACCGTTAATTTTTCGGAGTGGATATTTGCAAATGACTTATTGTCTTGACAGTCAAATTGATATTAGAATGTGAGAAAAGCCTTCACTTAAAGAAAATGTATGTAGGATTTCAGTTGATTTTAGCTTGAGTAATATCTTATTTGTATCCTAACGTTTGACATCTCAGTGTGAAAAAGATAATTATTTTATCTACCTTGTAGTTGAAGTGTGAAATGGATAGAAACTACTCAAAATTCTTCACGAAAAATACCAACTGCTCTCAAATGACTTTTCATTGCCAATAGCTTGTGACTTTGTATAGCGTTTCTTAGTTTGTTTCCTGGCTTTTAGTTTGCCTGTGGTTACTAGCCCGCAACTTTGTCTACACTACACTCATAATTATGATAGAACCGTTGCAATCATCACCGTCCATCAATTCAAACTGGCCACATACTGAATCGACAATTATCGATTGAGTGTGACTGAAGTTTACCTTCTATCTACACATTTTAAGAATTTTCACCTGCCAACCTCTCTTAAACTGTATCACAAAAAGTGCCATCTGCTGTTTTGTTTTACCAGTTCCTGCTAACAAATCAATGGGTTAGGTATATGAGCAGTCCATAATAAGATCCAGTATGATTTATATGTTTATGTTAAACACTGAGTAAACATCAGCTTGAGGTATAACATGTTCGTCCAAACAGAAACTGTGTTAAACATATGCTACTATTAAGTCGGTCTATACTCAGAATAGAGGATTCATTGCTACGAGTAAACAAAAACCATTATATCTCGACGATTAACTGTGTCTGTAGTAGGATACTAATCAACTGTTACTAGTCGTACTCGGAAATTGTTCAAAATATGAGGTGCTTTTTCAAAATATAGTAGTACCAGATATCCACAAACAGAAAAAAAACGGCTGTTAACAGGTTCAAGACAATCAAATGCGAGATGTCGTTGTGGGTGGAACGAACTTCCTTACCACTGTCTCACGGCCTGTCAGTTACCTGGAAATCTCGTGGAAAGACAAAATATGCAAAAGTACCATCAAACAATTAGTCACTGTAGGACATAACGGGATCTACATGAGGCCTTCCTTTGAAAGCGCTTACGTTCTCGAACTGCATAGTAGAGCACAAAGAGTATTCATCAGCATGTTAGATTAACTGAATGAATGAAGTGACTGAACTCGTGTTAGTCATATGAGGAGAAATAATACATTCTTTCAAAAGAAGACTGGGCTATTGGCGGTATATAACGTAGCTGTTACCGGGTTGAATGTGACCGCAAAGAAAGTAACGTAGACAGAATCATGAAGTGGGCGCAAAACTCAACGTTCATGGAGTACGCCAATTTAGCTGGATTTTGCATGGATCAGAAACTTGCTGACCAGAGACCATATTAGGAAACCAGCCGGCGTACCCAGAACCTTACTATCATTTCAATCTTTCTGTTTGTCAAAACAGACAAAAGCAGTGGTCTGTTGTCCTGGGTTTAGTATTTTTTCTTACCCAGCAGACGGGTTATCTACCTCAGAGTTGTTCAATTTAGAAACGGGTTTACGATCTTGTTGATTTGATACTGCTAAACCAGGGAGAAATGTTTACGTCTACTAGACCTTATGTTCTACCAGGATTTTGAACGCTGCTTGAATTAAGTGTAAAGTTAAGCATACCCTGATTGGATTTCCGTAGGTGTATGTATAAACATGCGAACCGTGAGTTGAACGCCGACCACTGAGGTTGTAAAGATAGCGGACGGATCACCGAAAACCAACATGACTGCCTAACTATTTAACATTGGTCTCATGAAGTTTTCTAAAAACTCGAACTGGAAACCACGAGAGCTGGACAAAGACAAGATAAAAAGTAATGTCCTTTGGCTGACTCAGCAGCATTTTGTGCAATTTTGCCAAAGTTGTTGTTCCTATTGAACTAGAATGCCTACGGGAGTTTACTATGCGTTGTTAAGCTCACGCTATTATACGAAGGCTATCTAGCTCTCTCTCTCTCTCCAAGAAGCGTCAGTAATCACGACACCTAAGCATGCTATTTTTTTCATGTCATACTGTGCTCCTGCGTTCCCATGTAAGCTTGCAGTTATCATGTGATGAAATCTATTTAATGTTAAATAATACACTGCTTTTTAATTTGATTATGACTGGTTCGTGTTTGAAACTTTTCACAAATCGGATCGCAGTGTACTCTCCTTTATTCATCATTCAGAATGGTAGTTTGAATTATCGCATCAGTATGAAAAGAGATGTTTGTTGGCACATTTCGACGAAACCAAATGAATGATGCAAGAAATTGCAGTCCATTCGAAATAAAAAGTACTGCAAATACAAATCGTGATCATATGATGCAGTTGTGAATCATATCAATAGTCATAATAGTCACAGTAGTAGTCATATACTACTTAGGATCCATCCAAACATTAATGGAGTAGTTGGGCACTTATCTGTTCTGTAACTAGTGACGCTTCTCAAGTTGTAATTTTCAGCGTTGTGCCGGATTCACGTACACTTTATGAACAAGATAAACGCTACGCATTTATATCGGTAATCACAAAGACATTACTGATGTGACTATGTAACCGAATGTCCATAGCTTGCAGTGGATTAAGACCTATACAACGTTAAAATTAAATTGTTAATCTGCAGCGACAGATATTTGCAAAAACTTGTGAGGTGGTCATTAAATAATTTGTTCTGATATGTCAGACGTTTTATCAAAAGCGCTGTGTTTATAAGAAAAGATTTTTTGTATGTTCCAGTTCCAGGTATTATAAAATATAAGGCGTCTGTAGAAATTAGTAACGGACTGATTTCTTTGCCTTTCAGGTTTGAGAACTACGGTTCCAGAGGCTACCAACCACATTTTGGTTATAAACGCTGGTTTCCAATCAAAGAATATCGGGGCGGGCTGTTAGAAGTTTAAACATACATCCATTTTACCAGAGTACCTGGATGTTTACATTAAAACCTGAAATATTTATGCTTGCAATAAACCGGATATTTATTGACGAGTTCTCATTCAAACAGTCACTTGGACGGTAGCAGTTCGTTGACATGCCATCGATAAAAGTTTAATTGTATGTGGATTGTGTTGATAGGACCGCGTGTGTTGGTGTTTTTAATTGAAGCACTGAAACCGCTACAGGTAAAGCTTGCCAGTAAAACGGCTAAAAGATGACCGTGAAAAATCCCAAAATAGACATTTTAGTAATGACTATTTGACAATATAATGATTTTCGGTTAATTCGTTACCTAATGGGACCGTTAGGTAACAAATAATTATCCGGGAAATCAAAGTAATACCAACTTTGGACCACCTGACATTTACTACTGGGACAGACCAGTAACAAAAGGAACGTGCATAAGAAGTATGATTAGTAGACATATTCCACACTTCGTTATATTACATACGTAGCCAAAAAATGCAATCCTTAAAAATACCAATGAATTTTAATGACGTTTGCTGGTGAATGCAAGTTTCAAGAACATTTACGGTAGAATGCCCAGAATGTAGAATTGAGTTTCTTAACCAATCGTTACTTCACACGGATTATCCACAGTATTAGACCCTTCATTTATGCATGAGAAATTGGAAATGAATCCGTCTTATAAGTGAAGATTTGTCTGCCTTGGGATGTATAAAATAAAAACGGGAGATATTGATTACGCAGCGGTTAGCTTATGGGTTTGTCAAGTCAAAGTATGTATTTTTGCACCCGTGTGATAGTCTCGCGTAACACGTATCAGAACATATAGTCCAACGCATTTCTTCGGTTGACTGAGTCACGTACAACGTATGTGTCTGTTGTTAACGTCCACGATTGATTTTACCTGCCATCAGTCATGATATTTGTAGACTGTTATTTCAGGTGTATTTCATGTAACGCAATGAAGAATGCTTTTTCAGAACCAGCTGTCTATGAGGCAAAAACATTTTACACAGCAATTTGACATCTCACATGGACCAGTAAAAACCCGAAATCATTGCAGTATGGAAACGACCTCTTTTTAAAAATGAGAGCAGAGACGATTAATTATGGATTCGGATAAGTCAAAGATTTCGAACTACTGACGCATTGATTCCTGATTTAATTTGGGTGCTTTATCCTAAACAGTAGCCATGTTCGTAGAATGAAAAAATTACATTACTCATTTGTCTCCAGACCATATAAATAGTTTTTATCAAAAAAGAATATTTGAGGCCGATAGATTGTTTAATGTGATTACTAAAAATAGAAACCGTCTTTTGCTTGGGACCAATAATAATAATCTGATTGTTTGCACAGTTACTTCCTCCCCTTTCAAACACAGACATTATCAGATTCGATGTTTCATTTGAAAGTTGTGCATAGTTTTAATAGACAGTAGAAGCGGTCTGAAACTAACAGTTCAGATATGAGAACTGTGAAAGCAGGAGACAGTGTTGGTTCTTATTGTAGTCATACTTAGGCTGAATATATTAGTCAAACTGTTGTAGATATTTGAACACAACAGTCAGAACACGAAAACTGGTAGATGCAAGCATTTCGTATTGACTCATCAGTACCAAATTTACAATAACATGGATCGGTTTTTTTATAGCAGACAATTCAGAGGGTTGATAATCAATAAGCGGGTTAAGATAAGTCACTAGGTCCAAGGAAGGGTCAAGTTCACAAAC
>JTDE01001431.1:73880-91035 GCA_014338405.1 Paragonimus skrjabini miyazakii | reverse complement strand
TAGTCAATCGTTTCATGCAGAGGGACATTTGTGAACAGCGACTGAACGTCTACAGAACACATCAGTTCATTAGCAATGTTAAGTTTGTTCAAGTCGTTAATCAACTCCAGAGAATCTTTGATGGAGTGTGCCTGAAACTTTTGTTTCAGTGGAGTTAGAATAGTGACTAACCAACGCGCCAACTTATGGTATGGGGAGTTTGTCGTTGTAGATATGTAGACAATCTGTGTTTTGAGTTAATTGTTTCTAAAATAGGTGAAGGATTTAATTCGTGATAAAAGCTTACCGACCGTTGAATTGATTGTAACATCATTCACTAATAACTGTCAATGTGATCGATACAAACGCTGTTACCAAGTATCCGCCACATCAGTTCTATTTTTCGAAAAATGTCTTCAACTAAACATTTTGACGAGGTTTATAATTTTTTGCATAACCGCCTTGATATAATTTGGAACCATTTTGAGATCATCTACTGAGAAATCTTCAAGTACGATTACGTTATCATGATATATATATAAAGTGTTTTGCTTAACAATCTGGAAGCTTTTATATCACAACAGCTCAAGTATACCTAAAACTTTCATCAATTGTCAAAATGTGGCGAACAAACTCGTTTCTGGAGAATGATTATCAGACTAAATACAACAAAATAAATATGAAAACAGTTGTCAAGGCAAGATTATGTGGAACTCAATGCAGTGTGAAGATAGCATCATTTGGGAGTTAGGGGCAAGGTTATTATGTCAACTGTTCCAACGACGGCAAGTCATGGTAAATTCAATATTTGAACAAAAGACTTCTGCTGGCACAGATTAAGGTGGCGATGGCCTCCGTAGCGGCCAGAATACGATATTCCATACCTTTGGTATGAACATGTGTGACGCGGTAGATCGGCTTGAATGTGACATCCACACTGATTCTGTGACCCGTGTAAAAAGCAATGGAAATCCTTTGTTGTTGTCCGGTCGTCATTCACTCAGGATGATGGTTGAGTACTCTCGACAAGCGCACTGTTGTGTGACCAGTTAATATGCTCCACAAGAACGATAGAACTAGTAGATATGAAGAAAAGTTGCGCTAATGGGCATCGCGTCTTCGAGTTGAAAACGTAAAACTGGCCTAGGAGTGAACGTTAATCTTAGTTGTGCACCACGAAACGTTCTCATCAGAGTCAAGTCGAGCCTTCTGGTCGGCGATAAACTTGATAATTCACTCTCGTAAATCACATGGGAATGTGGGTGAGCGTTCACATATGATGAATCAGTGGTGCCTTATGTAAGAGAAATAGTGCCTCATGAAAGCGTGGCCGGATTTCTGGTCCCGGCCGTGACAAGAATTTGCACTACTGATGAGCCCTAATGAAAGTGTGGCTGAAGTCTAATACTTTTTGGCGAAAGGGGCCGACAGCAAAATCAATGAGAATTCCACAGCTGCGATCAACTGTGGGTGATTTTCAGTATATATGAAAACAAAAACCCCTACTACTCATCAGGGATACATCTATTTGCCAGTGTAATCATTGACAAGATGTGTGACGTACGGATAACAAAAGTTTTCTAAAATGTGCAGAAGTCTCTACACTATAGGACACATACGTAGAGTATATGTGTCTATTAAATTCATGGCAGTCTCAGCGTTGCCGTTAGTTGCTGCTAATGCTTGTCAATCAGCCAGGCCCTCGCGAATTTAAGTTGTCGATAATTTTTATCACTTCCAGCCACACTGAACGCTGAGTTCGAATAGGCACGGTGGACAGTCTCTAACAAACGTCCAGTAAATGGATGTGGAAACTTTGTAAGAATGATCATCAATTTGGTGAGCTAGTTGATATATGCCATTCGCCAGCCATTTCGGGATATACTCATGTTCACCCCAAAAAGTTGTATTTCTGATGAGAAGCAATCTCTTACTGTTTATATCAGAAGACGGTGAATGTTTCGCCACAAACTAGCCGTAGGGTACTTCAAGCTAAATTGAGAGCCGATCAATCGTTTAACATGATTGATGCTGTCTCTTTCCGGGTTGGCTGTCATCTTGACTAAAACCAAGGGACGCTCTCGATCATGTTGCTACATCAGTCTAGCCTTACACCAATCATGAGTCCGTTCACACTTAAATGTGTTTGCGTGCCAGCTAACACAAAAGAGGCTGAATGGAACAATGTCTACTGGAAACTGGAAATAAAAAAAATTCGATAACTTGTTTTTAGCTGGAGTTCCCAGCGACTGTTAAGACCGCTGACCAACAAGAAGGACCAATGGTAATAGACCACAAGTGAGGAACCAAATATTAGTGCCAGTTAGATGGCAGAGGCAAAGCAAACTAAAATTTATTTTGACGAATAAATCTGAGAAAACCCTCAGAGAAGAATGATCACATATGCTTACAAATAGAAATATTGAAGTTCTATCTACGTCCAGATTTCTGTAAGCATGAGCAACAGTTTACTAAACACATGTGAAATGTTTGATTGCACAGTGCAAACGTACATTTACATACGAGTTCACTTCTAGTTACTGTCTACTGTCTGTTGAAATGGGGATGAGTTAAAATGGGTTAATTATTTACTAGTGCACGACAGCTGTCACAATTCATCAGAATTTTAAAATCGCGGAGTTCTGCAGAACAAAATGTTTAAACAAGCTTATAAATCATGCTCGTCGCTGCTGTTCGGCTCAGAATCACGCGTTTTTAACACAAAGAATTACGTGCCGATTGTGACAACATCAGTTGTACGGTGACCAATTAATTGGTACATCTGAAACTATGTTTATAATCAAGTGAGTTGCAACTGACTAAGCAGTAAAAATGAACGCCAAGTTATAAACAGCTTTAAGTACATTGTATAATGAAATGAAATAATTTTAGGAAGCACACCGATCCTATGTTAGCCATACAGCTAATTTTCAGACTTTTCCTCAAATAAACTAAAACCATGTATTCATGATGTAGAAATGTGGCTCAAATCAGGAACTAAGAATAAGTAATCTATACTGCCACTTTCTAAATACTTCATTGTATATTGCGAAGGCTGTAGTAATTTCGAATGCTTCTTCAAACAGAAGCATCTTCGTATGTCCGATCAACGAATATACAAACACTGTTGAATTAAAAATAGGTGAAAAAAAACTAGAAAACATGTGCTTTTATTATACAAACTAATATCTTCGCTTTCAACTGTACATTACCAAAGATTGTGGCCATTAAAGAAACAGCACCTGCTTGAAATCAGTAAAGCTCCTAAATCATCCAACGAATAAAAGATACACTGGTATTTCCTGACACTTCAGAACGTTACGGTACAGCGCATATCTACTGTCCCATCTGTTATCGAATCAAGCGCTACAATATCTTCCTGTGAAGCTACTTATGGCTTTCTTTCTTAGTGTTAACAAGGAGACAGATGTGTCTTTCAACATTGGAGAAATGTAGTTTAAAACGCGAGGGTTTCCAGTTACCTAAGCGTTATACTAAAACGTTTACAGCCTGAGTTCTGGACCACGTCGTTTTGTCTTTCCACCAATCGGTTGTTTCCCAAATGTTTTTTGAGTCTGAATCACACTACTTGGACACTGATCGGCATCGTTTGAAGGCCCTTTTGTGATATGATAATGAAAGGAAATTGATATAACAATTTGAGCTCAAATGTGCTCCAATGAGAGTGAAACTCGAGTCTAGCGCTTCTGCTATTTGAAAGGGGCCCGCTGGAAAATCCATGAGAATGCGACAGCTGCGATCAATTGTGGGTGAGGTTCAATCTATATGAAAATCAAAATCCCCTACTACTCATCAGTAATCAAATACCGCTCAACAAGTCAATGATTTCTGTGATTTTAACTTGGAGAGAAGTCCTAGTCGAGGGGTCATCGATTGGAGTTAACAGGACAATTACTGTGTCTCCTCTCGAGACAATCGGCAACCTGACCATTACTCACAAGCAAAAGCGGTTGAGTGTTCACATATGATAATTCGGTCGTGCCTAACGTGAGGTCAATGGCGCAGAGGTAAACACGGTTGCCTCATGAACAGCATGTCCGTGGTTCACGTCCCGGCAGTGGCGATGATATGCACTACTGACGAGCTCTAATCGGAGCGAAACTCGAGTCTAGTGCTTCTTTTCGAAAGGGGCCGACTGGAAAGTCTATGGGAATGCGACAGCTGCGATCAATGGTGGATGGTGTTCAGGTTGTATGAATTTGAGATAAGTTTGTTTTCGCTGTATTTCTAGAATGCTCCAAGTAGAAGCTGAATAACGTGACGCATGATGTTCACATCACACTCCGAACGTCTTTACAGCACTGGCTAATAATCTGAACACCCAATCGCATGATTGACAGACCACAGTACTGAATAAATAGTCAACAGTGAAAAATAGACGGAAAGCGTATACTTTAAAAAATTTGCTCAACTAATTAGTTCAGACCGACTATTGTCAATGAGGTACTTGTTAAGACTGACGGCCATTTCGTTTTTCGATTAGTTTGTTCAACATGCTTCCATTGCTGGTCGCTCCGCAACAAACGTCTTCCCAAAAATTGTTCAATTTCTTGGTAATCAGCATGTAACGGTGGATGAAGTAACAGATATGTTTTACGGTCGCCAGCTGTCTGACAAGTACATGCGAAAGGTGTTTGTGTATTCGCGTTTGCGCTAAGCGTTATCCCTCAAATCTTGTATGGAGGGAATTCACATTTCGTCGTTCGGCTAGCTCAACGCTATACCGAAAGCTAACTGTATATTTAATCGATCGTCGGTATTCATAATGTGTTGTCAAAATAGTATCAAATTTTCACTTGCATTAATTAACATTGGGATGAGTTAACGTCGTAGGTACGTCAAACTCAGTTACATAACATTGGCGAAAATTTACGTTCGCGAAAAATCCCAAACGTTCCGGCTGGCAAAAGTTTTAATGGTACAAAATTCCATCAACAAATTACGATTTCAAACTAACGCTTACTGGACACACCATACTATACAGGTCGTTATATTTTATTTTTATATTTCTGTTTCACGTATGCATACAAATGTTGTCTCATAAGGCTTCTATACATTCTCTGTACCCTATTTTACAGATAGCCACTGCAGATGAGATATTCCATTTGCATCGTCTCTTAAGTTAAGCTGGAGTTAGGCTAACGACGCATACAGTGTCATTCACTCTGAGCAACAGAGATGCAGACAGAGTAATGTAAATGTATTCAACGACATTCCACAACGCTATCTAAACAATGTACAGTCAATTTTCAGTCATTGCGGTTAACCCAAACGTATGGTAGTCTAGTGACAGTTGCCTTAGTTGACAGGTTTTTTCTGCATTGAAACTGTAAGTGTGCGTATGCTTAGTTTCTATTGAAACATTATTGCTACCTGAAAAACTCGACTCAATTAACACAACAGGATGAATCTTTTTAATTCTGCTCTTTAACTTTGGTTAGTTTTCTGTAAACAGTTGTTTTATCTGCCTATTTCATTTTTGCCGCACATCGACAACGTTCACTTTAAGTTCACAAGATAACAGTTTTGACTAGGTTGACAATCTCTCGTTGGGAGTTGCTTGGAATAGCAGTCATTTCATAAATGGTCTTCAAAATCTTCTCTGTTATGGTATATCTATATCCACATGCTTTGTATCCTACTAAAACCATTGAAAATGGGTAAAAGCTTCTGGGAAGTAAAAAAAGTGGTTGAATAACATCAGTTGTACCTTTGCAATAAACATTTTTGTAATGATGAAGAATTACAAGTAAGTTAGGAATTTTACTTAGTTCTCCGTTGTGCTCAGTATGTGCATTACGCTCTTCAAAGGATATGTCCATCTCTGTTCGACGCATAGTTCTACCTGAAAAAAATGACATACGTAAACCAGAAAAAGCAAATAAGTCAAACTGATTGCAATCAGTTATCGACAAAAAAAATTTTTTTTCAGGGAGAGCAATTCCAACGGCCTAATAATGAGTGAATCTGAGAACAATGTCAAAATAAAGCCCTCTCAAAATTCTAACCAGAACAATATTCATGAGTTACTTTGGACCGGAATGTGATTTAGCAGTTTCGTGTTACGAAATATACTCAATTTTTATGGCATATGTTCGAAGTCTTTTCAAGCCCCATAAAACCATCACTAGTCTATTTGTGAAATGATGCGTACTGTCTGTTGATTATGTCAGGCTTTTGAAATTGCTGCCGGATTTATAACAAAAGACTTCAGATATTTATCTAGATCAGTGAAGCAGCTATCTCACCGGTAGCTTTACTCATTGTGCATAGTTCAATGAATTTACTGATATGAGGCAGTGGGGCGGGTTGACAACAGAATCCATATGAGACATTTTCGAGAATTTGTAGGTCAGCTGTTAGAGCACTTGCTGCTTTTCGGCATCGTGTTTCTGTTGGTGGTTCTAATCCAGCCAAAGTCTTGAGTGTTTACAATTTCGGTATCATCTAAAAACTGAATTCACTGTTTGACAACATCTTAAACTAGGTACCTTGTTAAATTTCTGGTTTGTCTAATTTTTTAAACGTATGTCATTATGATCATTCTGGATCTATAGACACAAATCATTCACTAAAGTCAGGTTACAGAACTACATATGTTCACACCCGTGTAAGGGCTGCCCACGGATGGGTTCTTATTATTCCCGATGGGATTACAATAGATGTGACTACAAAAAAAGGTAATCACTGTTTTTAACATATTATATATTTGTTTAAAACGTGATGGTGATAATAATGAACAATCAAATCCTGAGGTGCAGAAAGCAACTTCAAAGTATGACATGACCTGAACTTTGGACTGCCGTGTGATCCGAACTCCCCTTGTAATTCAGGGTCGAAAGTTAGTAACAGTCAAGTCTTCTATTCGTTCTTTTATATTGCTAACAGATAGTCCGTGATTTGGTTTATATAGATTGAACCTCAGTCATAGTAAGTAGGCTAGGATTCGTCCGTGCTAAACTCATCCGTAGCGCATACGAATTGAATTACGGTTCACGTTATTATGAGTTTTCATTATAGGGAATTTGGCAATGTAGGCCTTATCCAAAGAAGATCGTTGCCGTATGTAGACAAGTGAGAACTCCAAGAAGAACGAAACTAAAGTTAGTTACTTCCTTTTGAAAAACTCCAGCTGAAAGTCGCTTAAGCGTAAATGTTGCAAACAGTTGTGGATGTTGTAAACAAAATAACCCTGGTACTTTTACATACTAGTCAGCCTGTGCTATCTTACCAAGATAAGCTTTCTGAGTAACAGCAAATTTAGGTAGGTACTGTCTACCTCAGTTTTACACAGTGTCGACCCAATCTGAGTGCATCCACCCTATGCAAATCAATCGAACGTTTTGGAGCAGACCAGCAGATTTTAATCGATTGATTCGTTTTTCATTACTAGCAAATCGATTTATTGTACCGGATTTTGATGTCACGGATAAAAATGACTGAAATGTTGATAACATAACCGGAAAATTGGATTAAGAGATTTCCGTACAGCTTATTTGTCAGAGATTGAATTATCTTTCATTCCAATTCTTCTGCTGTACACTTTTACATTAACTTGTGATTTATGGGGAAGAAAGATCTTGTAGTAGGTTAGCACGATTTTGTTTTATCTGTTGTGTTCATTGCAGAAAAAGTTTGTTTCAGTTACCACATCATAGGTTGCTTAAGTATGCACAATTGTCATCTTGTTATACTGTGTTACTGATTTTATTATTAATCTGAAACGGGCATTTGGAAGTGCTTGGCACGACTGCATAAATAATTTAATGGTCTCCTGGTCTTCAAAAACTGTCTGTATGCGTAGACACATTCCTACAGATGTTCTCTGTTTTTTATCTTTTAGCTCCAAGCATACTGCTCAGATGGGCCATATAGTGGTGTATCACAGTGTGTGTATAAACGCTACAACATTCAGTCGATCGATTATTTATACTGTCATGCGTACTTTGAAAAAATCAAGCCTGAACACCCAAGTTTTCTTCTGGTGAGTAAAGTAAATTAGTTTGGAGTACAAAGTACATATTCCCCCACCCAAATTTCTTAGGTGCTGGATGACTAACAGAGTAAAACTGATTGTATATATTAATTTAAAAAAACTGGTTTTGAATGATGAGCATTGTCCATGGCATCACAAAGTCAGCTAACCCATGTCTGAAATTTATCTTGAAGTGGGTTCTACCTACTTAGGACTCACCTTTTCCATAAAAGAGGCTATTTGCTGCCAGATAAATTGGTAAGTCCTAAATCACCCTGATGCCGACGTGAGTTATCATTGTTCTTCTGGTTAAAACAACTACGTTTTCAATTGGGATCTCATTTCCACATGAGTGACTGCAGATAAATCTCGCAGAATTGAGTTTCATGCTTGCTTCAGCTCATCATTCACTTCCGCCTGGTCAACTGAAATTTTTCGTTGATTGACCACTGCCTTGTAACTCATCGGCAAGCTGCCAAAAACAGTTACGTTCAACTTCCCTGTTCCCCAACAGAGTTCAACCTCTGCCGATATAACCGGTAACCACACACAGTGGTTTCCATCATGAAGACCATAAACTGCACTAGGTGCAAGGCAATGCATGGGTTCGACCACATTTAGAGTCAGACACACACACACACACAGACAAACGAACAAGAAGTTCGATTCAGTCATGTGTACAGAAATACCTCATTGCAACTAATAGAGCGTTGAATTAGTGCACCTAATCTGGAAGGCGTCCTTGGCATAATTTTGATGACTGGTGTTAAGTCGGACAGCTAGGTAATCTGCTCAAGTCAACTTGGTCACCTACTTGTGTTTGGACTTGTTGCCAGCATGTCATACCTGTTTAATTTGAGTGTATTTCTACGTACACGTTTACTATGGGGCAAGGGCACTACACCAAACTATCGTTGCACACGGTCGTTGTATTCTTAAAGAGTTCCGCAAGACTTGTATGACATACTTTTCGTGCAACCAAATCATTTTTTATTGTGAAAATGTTAACGGTAACAACTTGAGAAAAGGTACTCTCTTCTATTTAAAGGGAAGGGCTCGAGTGGAAATTAGAACCAAGGTGAAAATTTGCCAACTGCATACTGTTTAAGTTACTTGAGCAAGCAAGTTGTAAACCGAAGGGGAGTACATATATGTACAACTAACTGGTAGATTGAGCGCAGTGTAGCTTAGAGGTAATTAACCAAAAGTGGTGGGTGTTTAAGGATGTCAAGCAGACGCTTTGAGCCTGTATTTAGCAAGCAATCTGATTGATAAAACCATCAAGTTTCCCAAAACGTGAAGAAGAAATTTGCTGCGAGTGGTGCTGATAACTCAAGCCGACAAACTTTTGCTCAGTCGATAGATGGCGTTTTAAATTCCTAACGTTACTCTTGTAAGGGGTTGAACCCTAGTTGAATATATAGAGGAGCAGTTAGCATATTCTACATGTCAAAATGTAATTTTGTAAATCACACTCCGTATAAGATATTATGACAAAAATTATGACTTAACAAAGAATAGTGTTTAACACCATCCTTTGTTTATTTGTAGTTGTGAACATTAACATATATTTCTCTTGAAATAGCATACCGACTTATTGCCCGACGTAGTAGAAACTTGATACAATTTAATAGTCAGAAAAGAAAATTGCAAAAATAATTGTAGATTACAGTTTTCTCTTAAAATTAAATTCACACTTTGAGTTATAGCTTACTTCATATCCCATTATGGACTCCGTTCATCTTGAACTGCCAGCTTTGTGCCGACTACGGCCAAAAGAGCTCGAAATCGACTTCATAATGGTCTGTGATGCTCATCCGACACTCAATGGCTGAATTTTGTCATTGTTTTGACTCTTCAGGTCGGGAGTTTGAGTGGAAGACCGAACCAGCAGCCGTTTGCGCTATTAGTCAAAGCATGGCCACTAGCTCCATAAGGGTTGCTTATGATGAGGGAATATGAATCTAATTGATGGGCTGTGTCCATGCGCATAAACAGGATGAAAACCAGGTTACAACTCAGTTACATTCAAATGCCCCCGACAAAGGCGATACTGATAGAACCGGGCGGATAAAAGCGTTGGCTCACAACGTAAACGATTGTTGGCCCCATAACTCATTCAGGTTGTCAGTACTTTATTGTCCTAGACAGCGGTGAGGCCAATTATGGAATGTCGCCTCAAGGGTTGGCATCAAGAATCATTATGAATTCGGTGCTGTATTAACTCGTGACTATTTACCGACTTGTTGATGAAGGATTGTGATTTCTGTGTGTGTTAAGAAATTACTGACCGCGACAATAATCCGTCATAAGTGAGTCTTGTTCAATAGGATTAATCCCCTGTCTTCTTTACAAAGATGCGAATTGACCTATAGGTCTTATATCTTATAATATGACTGTGGTAGTCACCTCACACTATGCTTGTTTGAGTAATTTCCCATGAAAATGTGAACTGCACCCATGTTGGACAAACACATCGGTCGCCTGCATAGTGACCTATGTAACTACTGGCAAATTGTCTGTGGTCGGTAACGCACCGAACATGACGGGCACGTTTTCGATAAGTTGTTATCAGGTTAGTATAATTATAGATGCTAAAATGGACCCACATTTTCGACTGGTTAAAAACAGAGTCACAAAAATCACACATTGTAAGACCACCACTCGTTGCACTAGTTATAATATATGGTTATTTCCCATGGTGAAGGCCAATTATCTGTGTGGTTGAATGAGGAAGGATTGGGGTACAATTGACGCCAGGTAGGTTTTAAGGCCTGAACCATACGTTTTCTAAACAGACTAGTGAGGTGAGCGACTTGATTGCCTTGAAATTGGCTGCGGTTAAAATCCGCTGTGTTTCCTCCCCGAATTGACTACTAGAAAGTCTGTAGAACAGCTGGAATCCTTTCGACCAGTTAACTTGATAACGGTTTGTTGCAATATGTTGCGCTACTGAGGTGGTGACTGATCTTATAAAAGCGGCTGTGCTGTTATTATGTCCTTTTAGATAGGCGCCTAGTCTGTCGATTAGTATACTCCGTCAAACAAAAGCATCGGGTTAAGCAGTACATTAATTTCATCTGATTATGGACAGTTGGCTTATCCACAAGGTTAATTCTGAGCACAGGTCTGGATATGAATCAGTTACTTACCGCTTCAGTGATTGGTATGAACGTCATCTGTTCGGTGACCTAGTCTCCTTTAAACTGAAATAAAAGCAACACAAGCTTTAAACTTCTAAGTTCTCAGTTTAGCTCCGAAGCTGAACCGATAAAATACTTGCCGCTCCTGGACACTTTGTACTGTCACTTGTTGGAGCTTAACCCATATCCAGCTCTTCGACAATGTGGTCTCCGTTATATAAACTATACACCGAATTACTTATTAAGAATACACCTTCACTTTCATTGACAGGAAATAAGTTCATCGTTGGTGGCGGTTAGCTCTCGATGATATCGACGGGAAGAAAGCAGAGGGCAAGAGGTACGAGGACGAAGCGGGTATGGATTCAAACAATAGAGAAGTAGTTTACATGTAAAATGAACGTAACAAGTTTGAAAAATGGTCTGTAACGAGAGAGTAAAAGAGTGGTAGACTCTACACAACTTCCCACCTAGATCAATAAACTGGAGAACACGCTCGATAACTAAGGAAGCGGACAATGAGTCAATAAAACAAATCTTTATAGATTGTCAGCTATCTAACAGTTTAGCCAGAAGTCGTGTGTGATTTGCATGACTTGGGGTGGGAGGCAGAAAACGAGGGATGGTCACTGGTGTTAAACATTGGTCGGGTAGGCTGGGTGAGGTTTTGTTAGTGGGTAGACATGTCTAGAGTACGTCGGCTGAAAACACCTGCATGCATAATGTTTGACGGACTTGATAAGGATGTGGAATCGCGATCAACGTAAACAACCTTCAATCCGTCAATGTTCTCCAAGTGACGTGTTCTGTTTCTGTTGATGAAGAAATTTTTGTCCTTGCTACCAATCACTTTGAAAAGACCGTCGCATGGAGACTGCAGAGAGGTTTTAACCGAGCCAACGCGAGTAAAAAGACAGAAGGACAAGTGTGCAGATCATGGTGAATTTGTTCTGAGCGTAACGTTTGCCGTGGGGATGGAAGTTGAATATACCGTATGTGATTCTCTAGACGCATGACGTAGGTCGCACTAGAACTCAGAGGTTCCGGGGATTGAGACAGAAATTCTCCAGGAGGACTAATATACGGCCATACGCGGTCTATGCTTCGGTGCATCCAACATTTTCCCTTACAGTCGTTTGCCAAGAAGAACGACAGGTAACTGATCGGACCACTTACCACCTGTCGATATTGCTACTGAGAATGATTCTAGCTGACGGTGAAGCCTTTCAACCATACTGTTCCACAAGGGATGACATGCAGTGGTGGTTCTGTATTCGGAGCCAAGAACATGATTTAAATCACGAAAAATGGCTGAGGTAAAGTGAGATCTACGGTCAGTAGTGATCATGAAAATCAGCGAATCGACCTAACTACGTGCAGTGGTTTCCCTTGGTGTGCTGTTCAGAGGACTGGCAATGAGCCATCTCGTAAATCGGTCAGAAGATGTGAATAACCGTTGGAAGGAGGAAGAGAACCGATAACATCAAGATGGACGTGTTTGAAGCGCCCGTAGAGTAAAGCAAAACTTCCCTGGGTATTCATGGTGTGAGGGTGTATTTCACTAAGCCGACTTTTTAATCACCGTTTGACCCAGTTACGACTATCCTTATCAGTACGTGACCGAACGTAACGTTGGGTGACTAGCCTACCTGAGGCACGTATGCTTGGGCACGATAGGGAATGAAGGCATCTGTAAACATCAAACCGATGTGCATAAGGATAGAACAGTCGAGATTTACAGGTGGACATTTGCACGTAATCGGACACTGAGTGTGGCGCAGGAAGGTTACGTAGTTTCGACCCTCCAGATGTCGAAAGTGTTCGATGGCAAGGTAAACGGCCAAAAACTTGCGACCAAAGCCAATGTAGCGCGTTTGCACTGATTGGAGTTTTCGGTGGATAAAGGGCAAAGGCTGGATTTCACCTGCTTTCGCGAAAAACTTTAATTCACGCTGATTAATCAATTCTATGACAAAGGTCCGAATATCGTGAGGTAATACATGATTTCACTATTCAGATTCTGTTACAAAACGGCGCCAGCAGATGACTGAGATGCGTCAGTCTTTAAAACTAGTGGTAAGCGTTTACCCACTTTTGAATGCAAAAATGCAGTTGCTTGGGCTAAGGCTTCTTTGACTACAAGAAACGCAGTGTTGGACTCGGGGGATAGAACGAAGTGCTTGGGATTAGCTTTTTAATGTACGTAATATTTTTATAGCTCTGAACACCATGGGATAAAGCGGCAATGGTAACTAAAAATACCCAAAAGCATCGGAGAAGTTTTAGGGATTGCGGCTCAAGGTAATCTTTAACGGCACTATATTTTTTGGGTGAAGATTACATACCGTTACAGTCGATTTGTTACCTAAGAAACTTTACAGAAGTCACTCCGAAGATGCACTTTATAGAGTTTGGCTTCACACCGTATTATGCAAAACGTTCGAACAACTTTGGAAGGTGTGGCTCATGTTGTTGAAGATCTTCACTGGCGATCAAGTTATCATAAATTTGGCCGTATACGGAATCAAGACCAGAGAGCACCTAGTCCATGATCCTTCTAGAAAGTCTGTGCCGTGTTCCGTAAGCTAAATGGCATGCGGAAGAATTCATAAAGTCCCAAGAGAGTGATGATCGTGGACTTTGTTATCTCCTCCGAGGCCATGGGGATTTGAAGGTGAGCTTAACCAAATCTATCTCGGAGATGTTCTGTTTAACCCGATTTAGAAGTCGCAAATGTGAGGGATAGGGTATCCATATGGGATGGTGACGTTGTTTACGGTAATCATCGAACGGATCCCAGTCACCAGTTGATTTTTTGGGAACCATGCAGAAGAGTGAGGCCCATGGGTTATTTGACAGGTGAGTAAGTCTGTTTTGGCAGTTTTAAGTTTCTGCAATAGCAAACGTATGGGACGTGCGAATGTAGGTGGGTCTTTGGTGACGATGTGGTGAAAGCCTTCGTAGTTGAGCGACGATGTCAAATTAGACAAACTGACAGGTTGTTTAAATTGTTGGAAGAAGGCTACAAAGCCTTTATCTGGCAAAACCGACTGTAGTCCAGTCGAATATATTGATATGGCTTTGCCATGCACGCATAAGGTGGTCGTACTGTCGATCAACTTCTCACTACCGACGCATGCTGAGTCAGAAGATGATGAAGGATCAACCCCGATAATCAACGATGATAGTGACACAAGTTTCGATCAACCAGTCGTGAACACAAACGACTTCGGGATCGGTGAAGATAGGGACAGCACGTTGACTGTGTTGTCACTTGTTAAGTGAGTGTCGTGAGGTGCACAGTCATGTCGGAAAACTGTTGCTCCAGTACATCCAATTTTGTTTGCCAACTATGGCTAGGCGACACTTCGGTTGATTGTAGTTGGGAAACCGTACGGCTTTGGTGACTGCCGTATACCTGATTGATCAGCTCTGTGAATTTGTGTAACAGTATGTCTTTATCAAGAATCGACAATACTTTTCGAGTACCTCCGGTAGATTTTTGTGCCGCAAACAGGATTGGTTTGCCAACCGTATGCTTGCTTTTTATCTGTCATGTGGCTTAGGACTTGTGAAGCAGTTCTGTCACCTAACTATATTCTTTTGAAACGTTTCGGATGATTCTGTCTATCTCTTGTTGCAGTTCCTCTCATAATTGTAGCCGTTAAAGTGTCAAACAGGCTAGCTAGGTTGGCAACTATGAAATTATACATGGACTTTTCAGAACGGATACCACAAGAATTGAAAGAGGTTTCAAGTTTAGCGACCGGTTTTGTACTTTAATGATATCGAGGTATTTTGTTAATGTAGGACTCATATTGTCACGGCCAGTAATGAGGCAAGGCATACGTTTACTTACGCAGTCATGGCTCGATAGTTGTATGGTTGACGCCAGCAATTGCCATAAAAAATAAAACACATTCTATCAAAAGTTGTGTTCATTTTCTGTCTGTTAGAGTCGACTGTGAAAAAGTTACTCTTTTTTGGACGAATCTTGTTAGATTTTGTTCGTGGACACATATAGATGATCATCCCAAACGGGTATAAAATGTCGTGAAATTTAAATAACCTCTTGTGAACGTCGTGCAAACAGTAGTCAAGAGAACTGTATGCTTTGGAGAAATTTTCGATACACGCCGCAGGTTCATGGACTGAAATAATCAGGTTGTCACGAGTTTTTTAACCGATTCGTTTTGTTTAACTTTTGCCCAAGTGGAATAAAATGTTTCAATAGGAAGCGAAGCTACCTACTCGATGCGCAGGTGTTTGCGTAATGTGGCCAATGCCTGCATTAATTTCTATTACGAATCTTAACTTCCATTCTAGCATCTAAGTTTACTCATTTGATAAAGCACTTTTTTCGACATAATTTTTAATGCTGTCCGGAGAAAGTGACATGAGCAGTGACAGGTGAAAGTAGGAATTTCACACAGTCACTACATTTGAAAATTTAATCTTGACCAGCTCGGCAGATGGCGTCAATTTCTTGTAGTTATTGGGTTTTATTGCCTGACAAAATATATTGAGCGAAATGAAAAAATTCAAAAATTTCATAAGAAATATATTCGTGTTATTTAAAAACTAGTTGGTCTGGCCATCTGAGGTGGATACCGCAACACGGATATATGAAACATGAATTATAAAATGTATCCATTTGCGCATCTGCAACGACACTTCCTTATGTTGTATGACAGGCAGTTTCGTTGTGAGTAGCATACTACTCACAAGTAGTATGTAACTCACAGGAGACATTCGGGGACAAAAGGGCAAGCTGTGAACGCCAGGAAGACGAAGGACAAGAAGAGATTATCGGAATAGTGTGTACGTGCTACGGCAGAAGTTCCACCAAGGCGAATGACAATGACGTATGTGAATGCATGTCTGACGTGTAAATGAGTGTACGTGTTTGTGATTTGGTTTTTGACATGACCTATACGGGCGTTTGCGCAATAAACGGATTCTCTGGTGCCGTGACCGGGATGCGAGGATGAAGATACCCTGGCCACAGTCGTTCAAAGATGGAGACGTTCGGGAGTTCCTGGAGGACTTGGAGGACGTGGCCGAAGTGGTCGGAGTCAAGACCGACCGTGGGAAGCTGGCTGCCCTGCGGACGCCGGTGAAGGGCAGGGAGAAGGCGGTGCTGGACGCAGCGCGAAGAGGCCCTGCTAAAATGGAGTGGGCCGCTGCGGAGGAGGCGCTGGTGGCTGCGTCTGACAGCCCCGCCGACCGCCAGGAGGCCATAAGGCGGTTCAAGGCGGCCAGGCTTGGACAAGGAGCAAATCCATTAGTGTTTGCCGCCACTCTGCAAGGTTTGCTGGACAGGGCTCTGCCAGGATTAGGTCAAGAACCACGACAGCAGTTGTTAACGGGGCCGTTCATTGAAGGTCTCCCGATGATCGTTCGCGACCAAGTCCGTATTGCCCATGTCGCGCGGCCGATGAACCTTGATGAGCTCGCAAAGGCGACGTGGGAGTTGGCAGTAATGTCCGTGGCCTCAGTGGATGCAAACGACAATACGGACAAGAAGAGACTGGAAGAAATGCAGACGACAATGGAGCAATTCGCAGCCGATGTAGCTGCCTTGAGAACGTTATCACGACAAAATGATCAACTAGGAGGTTGCTTCCTCTGTGGAAAAAAGGACACTGGAAGAAGGATTACCCAATTCGGCGGTTTAAGATGTCTAAAAATAAAGTGTTTCATGATTGTTCTTTTTATTCGGCGGGTCAACTTTTAATGGGAGCGATTGAAAACGGGGGCCGTACATACAAGGGTTGACGTTGACGGAGAGATAGAACAGTGTTTGGTCGATTCAGGGGCAGCTATTTCGTTGATGGCTCGTGCAGAAAAGCAAAACGTAGAACCGACATCCATAATGATCAGGACAGTTGGAGGTTATAGCCTACTGGTTGACGGTGTGAAAGAATGTGGGGTACGTATCGGCGGCCATATTGTAAAACACTGTTTCATTGTGTCCCCCGAAACCAGGCAAACAATCCTTGGAGCCGATTTCTTTGCTGACACAGATGCCGTGATT
>JTDE01001431.1:47668-67516 GCA_014338405.1 Paragonimus skrjabini miyazakii | reverse complement strand
AGCATGACCAGTTGGGCTGCATAGAACGTGCGTCACAATGCCCATTGAACTTTGCTATATAAACACACAGACTGCAGTATGTACCTGATGAGATGCAGCGAAATGTGCTCGAGAGATACATTGTGCAAAAAACTGTTTCTGACTTCTCTGTTCAAATTTGTTACGGGAAAAGGTTGCTTTGCTGTTCTCATGGAGATAAAATCCAAATCAACAACATAACAGAGTGTACATTCTTTTTCACTGCACACTCCCTCAGCAAGCGTTTCGTGAATTGTAAATTTAATTAAGTGATATCAAATGTCATTTCGTGTACGACAAGTTTGTCTGGAAAGCCAGAGGGTTAAAATGAATAGATAGTTTGCACTGGAGAGATTATTCGTTAATGCAGATACAGTGTGATGTGTATTTTTGTAAAAAGAATGGACCACAAATAAACATTCGCGTACGTACGATATCAGAACAATATCAGGGAACTCGATATTTGCTAAAAGCCCTTAATTAAGGCTTGACCATTTCGGGTAACATGCGGAATGGATGAACACATTTCTTCAACCGTATGGGATTACGTAATAGGCTTGTCTAGTAAACTGTGCGACTTATTTGGTCAGCCTTAATTCCCTTCGCCACTAAGGATAACCAACAGGATGTTGTGAATTATCATTCTGCGACGACCGCAATTATGTTAGTTCAGTTTATGGTCAAATGCGTTCGTCATCTCAGTTTGATTTTTGTGGAAGCAGACGGTTTTAAGAGTTTTTAACACTTTTTGAAATTTCAACACTCTTATTTACTGTAGACTCAAACACCTATGCGAAGTTCTACTTAGAGTGATATGTAACTAGCAGTTTTTATCATTTTTAGCCCAGAAAAGGATATATCATACTGGTCAAAAGCTATCAACTCGAACATATTTGAGATCGCAAAAAACTAGATTCATAGACCTCACTGATACTTTGTCAAGCTGATCTATAGATGACGTCAAGTATCTCTTGGTGAGGACTGTCCCTAACAATGCCAATAACTTATTTTGCTATGCCATTCAGAAGGTAGGCAATGATTCTTTCACTTGGGATGCACATTCTCTTCAAAATGACCTACTGACGAAAGTTAGTCAAACTTTAATACCATAGTTATCTGGCTAATATATCGTGTATGTAGGATGTACATATCCATGATGTAAGGAGATATACAGAGTGAAGCCGTTGTTGCAAATGTCTTTATATCAGGGAGGTCGCTATATCTTACAGAATTCATGATGTTAAAGTGTATCTGTAATATACAGTAAGCTTGCGTGTTCATCGTAATGAATGCACGTATACTGAAAATTTTATTAATTTGAACAAACTAACCATTTTCACACACAGTTCTATTTGTTATATGTTATTATTTTTTGTGTAAAGTGAGCCATGACTCAATACTTCACGTCACCAAAAATTGCTCTATCTATTTTTTTTTAGATGTTACAGAACGATGACAAATAATGCTAATCACTGACTAGGGATGAAGAAACAGAGCAAAAAATGAAGTGATCCTAGCTACGATAATTATCCTGGATAATCACCGTGTGTACAGTGTTCATCACATGTTCTGTATAGAAGTTATGTAATAAACAATTTGCTCTGATTACAGGACGCCGTATTAAGAAATAAAACGATCTTTGGGAGGGACTTTCTTACCAATGAATCACATTACGTTAATTACATACGAAGAAAGCAAAACGGAGTTGAGTGTTTAGGAGTTTGCAACCATAATGCATGCGGTTGACTGATTCAATAAGCCGAGTGTGAAAACGCAAACAATGGATGGTACTGCATAAAGCTGCATACATATGAATTAACTAAATGAATAGAAGATAACAGGTTGTTTAGTGTACTGTACGTTACTCACACGCTGCTACTATTTGCAATGCTACTTCAAACCCTGTCCAACCCGTCATAATCTACAGAGAGAACGTAATAAGTGACACGATTTTATGATATTTTTGACGTGTGCTTAACTGCATGCATGTAATGAACTTGATTTGTCAATGAAGATTACATTTTTCAATACTCCTGCTTCGAATCACATAACATATGCAGTAGCTGTTTTGCTCGATACACAGAAATCTTTATAACAGAAAGACCAGTTGATCATTATTGGCCTTTCCTTTAAAGAAAGGATTACCAGCAGTTCCAAGGTGGGAAAATGGTCTGATTCTACAGTTTATACAGGTATACAGGATCGGCCGATAAATATCCATCGTCGCTGTTTCGAGAAACACCTGCAACTTGTGTCATAATTTGCTCGCTATCACGTAAAATGAGTAGTCCGGGTCAACGATGTGACCTCTTCCTGTGGCGTGCTTTGAAAAGAATGCCGACGTTTTTTGGTTAACGCACCCAGTTCAACCGTCGTTAGCAACTACCAATCAGTCATACGTCCCGTCGCTTTTGGCGCGTGCATTGATTCTTTCTGCAGATGTAGACGATACTGCAACTGCCAATAAATTGAAAGATGGCATGAGGGACGGAACACTTCGGGAAGAGACTTTTGAGAATAAGCTGAACAACTCTGCGGACTCCCAGTAATAGCTAAAATTCAATCACAGGGTATATGCAACTCCAGGCAGACAGCATATTTTGAATCACATCAGTTGTAGTACGGTCACTTATAGAAGACAGGCCAAACAGGTACGCTTTCAGGTAATCGAATACAGAACATAAATGGGTGATTATTCCATGCTATGACTGCTGTTAACCTGTTCCGGATATTCATTTTTGAGTAAGGTATACTATAACGTACCCCGACTTTTCGAGGAAAGTCACCGGTGCTGATTTTCAGGCTCTGTGAACCAGTGTCCCACTGAGCATTCTTCATATACAGTCAACGAAAGACAGGAAAATTGTAAGTAATGCACACTTGAAACTGACCTTGCGACACAATGAAAATTGTAGTAAATCTTCTTAGTGTTTAACCAGTGAATATCCTATAAGCCATGAGTCATCATTTGAATGGTATTGATAAGTTACTGAAAACTTGAGATGGACGGAATGCAAGAAGTTTGTGAGCCTGACAATTATGTATATTCTTGTAATTATCCAGGTATTATCCGTTTACTACTTGCAGAAGTTGACATCAAAAATGCCGTAGGATATTTGTCTTAAAATACCTGAAAGTAGTTTGCAAGACTGTCTCCCATGTTCTTTACCAGTTCACTTGCAGTTACAGAGAAGTTTACATTGGCAGAACAGATCGACAACTATCATAGAGAGTGGCCGAACACATCGCGAAGCGGTTGGAACAACAAATGACGCACCGGACTCAACTTGGTGCACTGACGACTTGAAATCCAACGTCATCGATTGCTAAATAACTCATGACAACAGGTCACTAAATTGACCCATGAAACTCATTTAGGACATTCTTGCACAATCGAAACCAAAAGTTATTAGCTTTCTGTGAAGTGAAGCTCATCCGAACTTACCAGCCGACGTTATGTACACAAAAGTGGTTGCCGCAACCTATCAGGTTGCCATGGTCGTGATTACAGAATACTTGGTATGCTTGTAAGCGCGTTTAGTCCCTGTTTGTACTTATCTGTATGATGTATATAACTGGCATGTTTTACGTTTGCGACTGATGAGAGCAAATGAAATGTTAGCATATCGCATTGTGTCCTTTTACTGTTTCGATGAAGAATGCAGTGCATTAAACCTTCATCTGTTTTGTACTGGTATCGGCTAGTCATCTGTATTAACAGAAATCTTTGCTACGTGATCTAATTATGAACACTTTAGACTGGGGCTGCCGTGGGCTCAGCGGGAAAAGCAAATGCATTTGCCAGACCTGTGCTCTTCCAGATGGAAAACATCGTCATGCATGAAACATATGCATTTGATATTAGAAATAATACAAGTAGGTTTTCCCATAGTCAGATAAAATAATTTTCAAATCCTGTCTTGTGGACGAAGCTTCATCAATCTTCTACGTTTAGTTCGATGGGCTTTTGTAACAAACTGCATTCACTTTGTCGTATACTAAGATCTTTTATTAAAGATTTGCTCACCAGAATTTCTACATCAAATAAATTTAGCAGCATGGTTATGACTATCTATGCAAAATACATATAGCAATCTGTTGTGTCCTTTATTTTGGCAAGTGGCGTAAAACGTCTGCGATATATGACCCGGTTCATGTGAGGTCTTTAAAATCTATGTGGCACACTGCGCATTTTAATCGATCATTTGGTTGTCTCATCGGTGTGACCTGCCAACCTCTGCCTATCTCGATGGTCAACGACTGCTTACTTAATGAAACGATACGATGACTGGCCCCTACGAAACTGTCACAGATCCTAACGATCTGTGATTTTACTTACTCTTTGACTGACTGGATCATCAAACAGATACACTTAAACAAAAAGTAACAAAAGAAGTTTGCTCAGCAAACCCCAATGCTAATAATTTGGATTATTAAGCGAGATATAGATATTTCCCTCCGGACCGTATCTTCGTAAAGAACCTTTACAAAGTGGGCTAGATATGTTTATTCGAAGAATTTGCCAGTGAGTTAGCAGGATATCTCAGTGGACTCTCCATTGGATGATCACTAGCAGCTGACTACAGACGCTTTCACTGGCTGCGTTTGGCCTATGAGTAATAGACAATGATTCGGTGTCCCCTGTACATATTATCTATATATATATCCTTATAATTACAGTCTTATTATTATTGCAATCCTATTGCTGTTGTGACTGTGAACTTGAAGTAATCTTTCGAATTTTGCGATGTTCCTGAAACGCCCAGCAAAGCCACAGACATAAACAAACCTTCTCAATTTCCTCTAATCTACAGATTTTCTTTGGATCCTACAAATTTCGCCGCTTTTTTGGCATTGCCTCCGTATGTACCGCTGAATAATATGGCATTTCCTTCCTGATGTAACTATCACAATATTTACCAAAACGGTTCTCAGGACAGCAACTTGGTTGTAACGTTGCATTTGAAAAAAAAAACACATCAGTCATGCTTTGAAAATGTTTTGGATGCTAGAAAACATGAATACTACTGGACAATAAATGACGCGATTGAGTCAAACGCCCATTTTTCTATTTTTTCTAGAAGACAAACCATTACTGTGAGCCCAGTGGTTTATTTACCACTTGTTACTTGTTTGATGTATATATAACTTTGACATTCCAGGTTGGGCAAATCAGTTCAAACCTTTTCTCAGTTGCTGTTCTTCATCTAGTCCCGAATTTCATCAGCATTCACAGAAGTTGTCAAGTTTTGACAAAAACAAGCTGGCTGCAATGAAACAGGCTGCAAATGAATCACGTGCTACTGACCAGTCATATCGAACTAAAACACAATGACACACGTTAAGACTAAATATCATTTTGCATTTATTTTCCTATTCTAACCAATCTGCCAATACAAAGCTGAGAAGTAAATTTGCCCCTGAAATATCCCACTAGAGAAGACCTACCAATAAGTTGTTTGACAGATTCGTTAATTTGGAAGAGACTTAAACTGAACAATCTGGGCTTCTACTAGATTGGAAGCAACCTACTCAAACGGGGCAAACACTCTTTCAGCTGAGTTACGAAGCCAAGTCAGCAGCTCAGAGATTTTACAATTGGACTTTGTCACCCTTGTGTACCACTGTCTCATATGGATACCACCAAATGAGCCGAGGTATCAATTGCCGTGGTAGAATTTACCAGACAGTTAATATTCGAATTCATCAATGCCACTAATGAGTAGTTTGGTATGTAAGTTAGTTTAGAAGTGACAATTATGGAAAATTTTGATTTCGACTAGATTTGAACCAGTGACAGAATCGGCATGCCCAAATACAGGAAGGGCTCTACTAGCTGAGCCATAAAGCTACAGAAGAGCTTCCTACAGTAAGCGAAATTGATCATAGTGAACAGTTGGTTATGTCTAAAGAGTTCTAATTGGCAGCCCATTGGCTTAAACTCTGGTTGTTTTTCCATCGTCACGAGTGGTTATTTTTACTCAAAGTAATCGAGTAAACGTTTTTTGTATCATAATTCACACCTCCACTTGTGGTTAGACAATTTGATCTAGACTTAATTCCACTCGTTGTATCGTGCACGTCTTGCAGGAGAGAGTACTTTAACTACGCTTTTAACAAGAGTCATTTTCGTGCTGTCTAGCCGTACAATCATTGACCTGACATGAGGCAAAAGATAAATTGTATCCGTTTGGTTGATTGAACTCGTGATAGGGTAGTCGGAGACGGACTTATGTTCCACATGCCATGGTTTACTAAAGAGAGTGGCTCCTTAAGACTGGAAACGGATACTGTGACACGTCCGCCGTGCGAAACAACGTGAACGTCTTTGTTTTGTGTTCAAACACGCTGTCACCAGTCCTCAAAAGTATACAACTGACCGTGGGAAAGGTTCCTTGCAGTGAGACGGTGGATGCCCTGGAAACCTCAAGGATGACGAATCCCGGATGGCAACTATTTGAGAATAAAGCCTTCTGAGCGTTCTTATAGACATCCAGTAACTCGACCGAAGTGCCGTAACGCTTGACGAATAGGATCATGGATGCAGTACGAGAAAGATCAAATGACCATAGAAGTCTACAGTCCGATTAACTTCTAGAATGTGATGTGTTGGATATAAAGTGCCTAAGTTAAGACCAGGAAGGTTTGTCTGTTTACCGCCATCCCTCAGGGCTTATTTGAAAGAGCAGCACCTGTAACTGAAAGAGATTCTCGAGTGCAATTGTTAGGGTGTAATAAGCAGGATATGTTCTGATGGCTAATACTTCCGAGCTGTGAACTGGACGAATGTGGGGGAACAGGATGTATGTCGTTCTACTGAGCATTACTCAGCAAGTCTTTGGCCAAATCAATACGAGTTAAAACCAAAACAGGTACACCTTTCACATTGTTTCCACCTTCACGGAGAGTCATTATAAGCTGAACCACTTGCATCGAATTCTCAACAAAACGCATCCGGTAACCGTTTACGTAAAAGTCTTTCCCAACTTATAAAATGTGGGTGATACAGATCATTGACATTACTCCCTCCAATTAACACATGAGGTTTTAGTTGTAATTAAATGAAACTATTCTTGAAACGAATTGGCGGAGTCAACATTTTGTTGCCATCCATATGTCCTATATACTCCAATGTTTTACGTTCGTGACTGAAGAGAGTAAACGAGATGTTAACGTCTCTCGACGTATGTCTTCTATCGTTACTGGTGAACTGGATCAAGGGAACTCATTGTTTTAAATTTCTCAAACGAAGACTCTCTGCGCATACAAAAAGAACGTTTGACAAATTGTTAACCTTACGGTTTAAGACAACAGCAGACCGTTCAACTATTGGGATTTATCAAGAATGCGTAAGATCAGGCCGATTCTAATCGTTATTCTACTGTTTAATTTTGAAGAAAATATTGCTGAGGAACAACAGTAACCATGTTAGGCTAGCAACTTCGCATATCGAGGCTTGATAAGAAAGACTGAACAAATATCTAAAGACTCAACGACGTTTCCCATCTACACTTAACAGTCTGTCGCTGATATGCCGTATAAAATTTGAGAATTTTATCAGAATCATACTGAACAATACTAGAACCAAGACTCTGCACAGTCTTCACGGAACTTTGTCGCGAAACACGTACAGAACCTATCGTCAGCTCAGTTTACGTGTGCACAATTTGAGGTTCTATCCCACGGACTGAAATTCAAAATTCCTCCCAAAAGAGTCGATCGATTACAAACACAGGTGCAATTTGAGAATCTGTATGATTAAATAAAAGATCTCAGTACAACGTCACAGGACAATGAAGGATGGTTCCGCGCGAAGTTGGTCGATATATCGCACCATTTCCTGACTTTACCGGTGCGTCAGCAAATGCTGTTTGACATCTGAATATTATCAAGCTCTGAAACAACTGCGAGAAATGAAAGATGTGGTTTTCCTTCGGCCCGACAAAGGTTACGGTGCAGTTATCATGAATAAGGTTGATTATGAGTCTAAGATGAAAGGTATCCTAGCGGACACACGAAAATGTCACACAGACAATACGACTGACAATAACGTTTTGATAAAGAAACGGATCTCAAGAAAGCTCCAAATTTTACTACTATATAGATACATCTCGGAACTGCAATGTAGACAGATGGAGCCAAACGAAACGTGTATACCACAGTTAAAGGCCCTCCGAAGACAGGCGAATGTGGCATCCCGTTAAGGTCAATCCTATGCATGGACAACTCACCGTACCACAAGCTTGCCAGATGGCTTGTTGACATTCTGCATCCCATCCGTCAGAATTTTACCCCTCACTGTGTAAAAGATCTTTTCGAAGTAGCAAAAACCTTACAGAACGTATCGGTGAGTTCACACGAGATGTATTATATCGATGTTGACTCTTTATGTACGAACTTTCCTCTTCGAGAAACAGTTGACTTTTTGTGCGATTTTATTTTCCATCAAAATTTGCCTTTTTGTCTCTCAGTTGATTACCTCAAGGAACTTATACTTTTATGTACAGAGAATATCCGTTCCGACTTTGCGGGATCGTCTTATAAACAAGTTGATTGTGTAGCAGTGGGTAGTTCATTGGGCTCAACACGTGCAGATGTATTTTAGGAATCTTTCTGTTACTCATGAAGAAGAAGCAAACAATAGTTTATCTTTTCTAGACATTTCACTCACTAGAGAACAGGATGGCTCACTACAACGCTCAGTGCACCGTAAGGCTACCTGGAGCGGTCAGTATTTGCAGTTTTCTTCATTTGCACCAATCACTTATAAACGAGGTCTCGTGAGAACTTTGTTTCATAGAGCACAGGAGATATGAACCGATGATTGTTTTCAAGGAGAGGAGGAGAGATTAAAGAAAGTGTTGCTCGCAAACGGCTATCCTGAGAAGTTCAGCGATGTTCACAGTCAGAAAAGACTGATCAAGACTGCCGTGAGTACGGTCCCTAAGAAGCAGGTATTTTTGAATCTACCTTTCAAAGGCGATCATATCACAACTGATGTAAGTCAAAAATTACAGTCTGCTCTAACTCGTACATACCCGGCGGCTGAATTGCGGTTGCTACTCACAACTAGGAGCATTGCTCAGCTTATTCACAGTCGTGTCCTACCGAGATGTTCTGTCTCACATATAATCTATCAGTTCACTTGCAGTTGCGGTGACTTCTATATCGGCAGAACAGATCGGTGCCTACGACAAACAATGGCTGAGCCTATGCTCACGTGGTTGGTGTGCGCCATGACGCAACAGGTAATGGCAACAGAGCGAGTGAAACGAAATCCGACCTAGAACCAATCTGTCAAAATGGATGCAGTGACTATCCCGATTCTGTTTCTACTTACTCTTCGTTAAATCGAACATTTTTGTTGAACCACCGTAACTATGCCTCCAATTAAAATTAAGCTCCCATACTCTACAACTAACCTGTGCGCACAATCATTTGTTTGATAGCTTTCGGCCCATTGAATTAAACTTATCATAAGATGGTTGACTTAAAAAGAACATGAATATTATTATAGGTGGTTAAAAATATGGAGATGCAGAGCAGTTTCAAGTGCAGCTGTTAATCATTTGACAGACGGATAATTTTGCCAGTTTTCAAATTACCTACCGAGTGCCCAGAAGTCGATCTTTGATGATGACATTATGCATGTTGACCGCTGTTTAGGTCAGTGGCGGTCGACGCCACAACCCTGCTCTTTGAACAGAAGTGAAGCTGGTGTGGACGGTTAGCTTTCTGTGACCAACATCAAACAAAATGACAAGATTGAACACCGGTTGCTCAACCGCTATCAGACATGCATTTCCCAACCTTTGTTGATCGATTTCATTGCTTGCCTTATACTGCCCTTAATCGACCTACAAAAAGCTTGGTTTTCTGCCGGTTTCTTATGACAATTTCAGAGGGTGTTTCCGATTGAGTACCACTAGGACCCCAAAATTATCTCAAAGACTTGAACCAAGACACACTTAACATTATTGTCAACAATCACTTCAACAATTAAACTTTTACTACCGATCAATAGTTTGGTGAATGTTATAAGTTACAGAAGACTCAATAATACTCACAACTGATCGTGGTTTGCGCCCTTC
The DNA here is from genome assembly GCA_014338405.1 of Paragonimus skrjabini miyazakii. Lineage (NCBI taxonomy): Eukaryota > Metazoa > Platyhelminthes > Trematoda > Plagiorchiida > Troglotrematidae > Paragonimus > Paragonimus skrjabini miyazakii. Next base: position 57,407 of record JTDE01001431.1, on the reverse strand, counting down.
CATAGACTTTCAATCAGTCACCCTGATTTCTTTCTGATGAAAAGTCATCCGTGGGGTCATCGACTATAGTTCGCAGGAGAGTTGTCATGTCTCTTTTCAAGGCGATCGGACAACCTGAACGTTGCTCACAAGCGTATGTTACAAAGTGCATCCATGCACTATTCCGGTCGTACCGAGTGCAATGCCAGTGAGGCAATGAGCAACTTGGTCACCTCATGAAAGCATGGAGGAAATTCAACACTTGGTTGTGACATTGAACTACACTGTCGACAAGCTAGAACAACAGCAAAACTGACGTTCGACGCTTGTTTTCTAAAACGGATGGCTGAGGAACCAATGGGAATAACGAAACTGCAATCAGCTTAGAATGATGATCAACTCGGATCAAAATACTGTCAAGTAATTGCCTCCTATCTTCAGTAATGAGTTCTTTCGAAATACTGCTTTCAATGTATATTAAACTTCAATTTCCAGATCGATTTTGTTTCATTAAAAGAACTGAACTGTTGCAAAAGAGGACGTTTTTAGAGGTCCACGTGCTTCGTTGCTTCTTCCGTAATAGACAACAATGTCGTGAGCTGTATTCAGGATAAACTTGCAAGAAACAAACAAATTACCAGAATTTTTGTTTAGAAATGAACGGTCAGTTGTTGTTGATTTCCGTTTTGTTTATCAATACGCGTACCACTACTGTGGACGTTACAGTTCAAAACTGATTCATACTTAACTTCTACGTTGAAATAATATTCGGTAAGTTGGAATTGAAATCAGGCAACAAGGTACTATTTCACTTGACCGGAAAACATGCAAATTTCACAGTTTCTTTGAGTAACTAACACAAACTTGTTCCAGTTCATCTGAGTAATGTTGACTTAGCATTCAAAGCAAAACAGTACAATATACTCTACAGTTCTCACACTTCACTGGGAAACTCGCAAGCATCAAATTTACATTGTGTTCTCTGTTAGTTTTCTGAAAGTCAAATAAACCACCTATCTAAAACTTAAACCACGCCGCTTTCTATTCCAGTCTACCATTGTAAATGAAGTCAGTGAATTTCAACTTCTTCTACCGAATGTTTAGATACAACATTTTCGACTGACTGTATATAATGCACAACCAATTATGCACTCATAAATGTGTGTTTTAAGTGGCTTGTCATATTATGACTGGTTTCTGGTAGCATTGTGTGTAGCACTTGTCTTCACGTGACCTACTGGTAGCTTGTAACGAACTAGTGTGCAATTGTTCTTCGAAAAGATGCCTGAGCCCGATTACATTTATGCATAAACAAAAAATGAGAAAACCTTCAAACACTGATTTGAGTTTACTGGAGTCATTTTTAATCGATATGGGGCTAGTATGCTTCAGCAACCCAAAAATCCTGCGGGAAAATTGCACTTATTTTATGCTAAAAGCTAACATTCAGGTGAGAGAGAGAATATTTGTTTAGTTGATCACGTAACAACAAACAATCGTGCTACATGGTGCATAATGTTAACACTTGAATATTCTGAGGCAAAACATACAACTGTATGCTTTACGTGCCTAAGTGTAGGATACACTCACATTGTTTCCGTAAAAGAACTGCTACTTACTAGTCAGTGATGTGTAACGAAGTGGGTCAGCATCATGATTTTGGAAAATAGCAATCTGTTACGTTAGAAGGGGACTGTTAAACAATGAACCTCATTTGGATTGCATGGAAGTCAAAATCTGATAGTATGGTTGATCATTTTTAATTTTAGCACACTATACATAATGACTGCATTTTATATTGCTGTACACACTGTTGTTTCATGTGTATTTTTTTTGATACGTCTGGTACATAGCTGTCCAGAATATATTGTTTTTCAGCACACGTTGATGATTGTCGTTCTGAGGACCTATGTTTTAGGCGACGACGCAAGCGTGCAGTTCTAATTTGTGTCAAGTTGCATTAAACACACAAAAGAGGGTCGACCTGTCGGTTTGCGTCAGTTTGACGGAAAGTACTGAAATGGACTTTCATTTTTGATATAGTTTAGCTTTTTCTTGTCCGGACGGGTAGTTGCACGCCGTCGGTAGTGCCCGTGAGACCAGCATGTTAACTACAATGCCAGATTGAATACAAAACTGGTACTGCCCAAGCTAGTTTGGCAACGTATAACGTGAAGTGAAACGTGAAAGCTTTCAAGCAATATATTGAACTAAACTTGAAGTTATTTGTTTAAACTAGGTGTCATTGACTTGGTATGGACTGTACGCCTTTAGACCAACCAGGTTTCAACGAATCGTACGTCATATCCTTTCACACGTGATACGTACGGAACGTCTAGTAGGGTAGTCAATTTATAAAAACAACTGGCAGATCAATTTTAGTTCAGGCCATACCAATTTGTTAAATTTAACCAAAGTGTAGAACTCCTACGGTTAATCATCTTCCCTAGGTGTGGAACATCAGAAGATCAAACTTGTAGTGTAAATAACTTCAGTTTCAAGAAATTAGTTGAAGTATCATTTAACATTAATCCACAGTCAAGCCACACAATTAGTTGGGACACAATCATGTTTGCTATTTTTTCGAAGATGTGATGCTTGATTTGGTCAGACACTTTGATACGATCGGTGGGCTTGAGTAACAAGCACGAGTAATTCGAGTTCAGAACCGCGAACGAAATAGATACTGTGCTTTGGATTACGCTCGAAAGTGATATTTATCAAACAGGATAGGTCAACCATTTCTGGGAGTTCAAAAGCAGTGTATAAAGAGATTTGTGGCTTTCACCTACTAACAATCCGGACCGATTATTACATCCTTTCATTCACAACTCAAAAGAAGTATTTACCTTCATATGCGAACATTTAAACCTAGCGGAGACAATCTACCGTATGAGAGTATTGCTTTATAAATGACATGATATTTATTATTTATGGTATCAGTTTAGAAATATCGTAAGTAGTTCATACAGACCTAAGACTTCTTACTATTTTTGTAATGTGTCTTGGTAAGTTCACTGTAGTATCAGACACAGTAGGTTCATTGTTTGTGACGCGAATAATTTTACACCAGTTACGATGTTCATTTATGTCAAGTTTTCGCTAGATGGTTGCTTGAACTCTTAAAACTTGTAGGCATATTACCTTAGCTTCAATTATAAAATACATCTATCTTTTGTGAAACTAAACCCTATAACCACCGCAATCGCTAGCATAATGGAATACCATCCATGACGTGTACAGCATAGTTTTCATGACTGCACTTGGACGCCTCATTTTACAAAACTGTCCCTTAAGTTATAACAAGAACGCGGGGAAATATGTAAATACAACTGTTTTCTTCTGTAAGTGTCCCTGACAAGTGAATTTACCAAAACAAAATGAGCGTATTGTATAATTAATTCACTTGCCAATTACAAAACCAACAAAGTACGGAAAGTAATGTTCAAAAGAGATGCGATGACAGAAATTTGATTTCAAACGACCGGGTGCTCTACAGAACGTGTTAACGAAGCTTACAGAAATTAGCAAGCAGGAGAAGAAAGGCTTGCACAAATCTGTGAGTGGGCACTAAACAGAAGAAAGTTCCATCGAAACTAGAAATGCGAAATCGAGTGGGTTAATGGTTTTGCTCTGAATAATGTTCAGGTGCATGCGATAGGAAAGTGTAAGGGGTGGGTTTATCATGACAAATGAGTTATTTGGGGGTAGGATCGTTAAACTGTGATTATTTTGTTGATGGTCCGGCCAGGACTCTCTTTATGAGTTCTAAAAACAGCGAATTATTTGATAACCTGCCGTATTAAAAACCCACCTTCGTATTTGATATTTCCATCTAAATCTTCATGTAGGTCAATAAATTTTACGATTTGATCTACTTCCTTATCGTCCAATCGTTCACCTGTGGCCAGGATTGATAAATGATCAGCGATTATTTGACTTACCGTAACCAGTGAGAACATGTCGCATTTCAGCTGCTGAAATGAATCCTTGACCTTCACGATCAAACGTTTTGTAGGCTTCCATGTAGTCCGCAAAGGTGCCAGTTTCTTTTTCTTTCAAGATGGCTTCGTAGCAGGGCAAAAATTCGTCAAATTTGTATTGCTTCTCTCCTAAAGTATTTTACAACATTTTGTACTTTTTAAATACTCAAAGCTACAGCTGTAACTAATAACAACTGTTCACAAAACAAAGTCCACCGATTAAGTAAACAATGCCAGTTGTACTCATGGAATATACCCGAACGTTTGGGAGGAATATACTGTGGAGTCACTGTATCTGTGATAGGAATTCCTAGGACAGACTATTGCAATTAAACCATAAACTTGGTGCAATAGCAGTTAAGTAGTTTTAAGCGAAATTTTTGTTCGCCTTTTTTGTGTTCACTCATGTAATTATACAAACGTTGTTTGCGAAAAGTTTTTCTCTCGAATATATATATGTGTGATATTGAGAGAATTCACTAGCGACAGTCTGATTCAAAATAGAAATGATTAATAGCTGTGTTTAGTAATTTATCTTTCCTGTGACTAATTTGTGTACACCAGAAAACATGTGATAGGTCGTGTAAGACAGGGTGGGGATATATTTAGTAATCATTTCTGTCATGAGAATTTTAGTCATAATTAACAGTAAATTGTGATGGAGATGAATGCCGATTTAACAGTAACGTATTTTTCTACCACAGAACAGAACTCCCTAGCAATACACCTTTTTGTATTAGAGATTTAAAGTCAACATTTGGCTGGAACTAGCTCAAACACTTTTTAGAAGATCAATGAATATCACTAAATACTTCTGTGCAAATATTCAGTTATTTGGGGACAAGTAGTTGTGTTATCATGCTGGACAGTTACGTCACGTCAAGAAATATTCCGTGTACCCAAATGGTGACTATTCTGTATGGGAATAGACCATTATCGTCTACAATATTTATGCTTTATAGTAGTTAATTGAAGTTTGAAATTTTGAGGTTGCAACGTATATTCTTACTTTTTTTATATGTTTATATTAAGCTCCGTTGTATTGTGTTAAATTCAAACGATATATAATTTTCCGTACTATATGACACTTTATGTAACATTTTGTAATGCAAACAAAGCCTCCATGTTTGTAATCCGGCAATCCGCTTGAAGTATATTAGAAATACCATCAAAAAATTGGGAAAATTTCGTTGAAATACTCTCTAGTATGAGCTAGAATAACATGTACAGGTTCTCTGGAGTTTTGTCAATCAAAATAACTATCAATTTAATCAAGCTATAAAGTTTAACATGTCAGCGGACCTATCCCCGTTTGTTAGTGTACGGTTGTCATCGAGTTTAGTTATTATAATGAAAACAAATGAAGCATCTCCAAACATATGCGGCTTCATCTAAGTAACATTCTATGGACATTTCATGAAGGACACACAGTCAGTAGCTGAAAATATCTAGAATATTCAGTTAACTGTTTGAGCCGACTAGGGTAGACTAGTGCAAGGAATTGTGATAGGATGTTCAACTCTGTTTCGCACATTGCCTACTGTTTATTTAAAGCATCTAAAAAATGTTTCGCAGGAAATTTCACCCACGATGCAACGTTTGAACATATTTATTAAACGTGCATGATCTTGGTAGAGAATTTTAAACCTCAGTAAAGTCTCGTCGACCCAATACACTAGAACAAGCCGAAGATATTAATGAATACGTATCCACTAGTGTACACAGCAGCCTTCATTGAAGACGTACTTTTTTAACCAGGGTTTGTTTTCAAAGCGTTCTTCACGAACTCAATCAAATTTGAAGCAATTTTACGGCATACTTCTCAAATAAAACCGATGTCTTGCAGCTTAACTAGTTGACGATGATATACACATTCAGAGCGTGTAGAAAACTAATACTTATCCCACCCATACAGCAAAACTGACAAAATGAAGCATGAACATTAGATGACGACAATCAGGCCAGAGAAGCTTGAAGTAGTTGCGGAATTAGCTAACCTACAGTGGATGTCACTGACCTTGTTTTGTGGTGGCACCGTGTTTCACAGTCAACGCAATTGTGGGGTTGATTCCACTACACCGAAGCAAGTCGCCCACTTTGACTGCGTCAATCATGCCATCTCGACCGTCCCAGAAATCGAATAAATCGAATACCTCGCGAATATCTGTAAGAAGATTATATGAATCCATGGGTTAAGTGTCGAATACACACTCGTAATAGTATTGTAGCAGATATTTTACAGAAACTTTTGTACAATGTGGATGTTTAAACTTACCTTCTACTTCAGCTTTTGATAAGGTGCTCTACAATACGATAGAGAGAAAGGGGAGTCAGTTACTTACTGTAACGGAAAAGTTTTAGCAAGTAGGTAATTTATTGAGAACCGGTTCTGCCAGTAAGTACAGTGAGACAGTAACATTAAGTTCATAGTTGAAAACAATGAGTTATTAGGCACCTAATTTTGTGATTCATAACCGAAAGTGAGGATCAACCTTTGCGGAAACGGAACACAAAATCAAATGTAATTACTCAGACATAATATCTTGAAATGTACTAAAAGCCTACAGTGTATTGAATGTCACCAAACGTGAGCTTCAGTGTGTCAACTGTAAATCGCGTTTGTCAGTACCTCACATTAGAACTAACCGAAAATGTTACTCGCATATGTGTAACAATAACCAAACTCACCATGATAATGCTTCCGATACTTCTGTAAGCGTTAGTGAAGCGAAAATTGAGGCCGATATAATATGAACTGTAAGATAGGCACACTTGCAGATAAGGACATGCGCCCAGTTTATTGATCGCACGCACCATTGAACGAACAGTTTGATTGGTTGTGGGGTGCACACAGGCAGCTGTACATTGTACCACGATGGAATGTGTAGCAGGACAGTGGAGGAGGGAATGAACGTAAAGGTTGGTTCATAGCCAGCACACACTCAAAATTGCCTTTTCATTGCATACAGTTGGATGTGCATTGATCGTGTACAGCAAAACGGGGCTGGCTTTGAATGGGAGGAATGGATGTGACCAAGATCAATAGACCAATGGATGTAGCTAGCAATGACGCTGTAAGATTAAACTACAGTGAATGTACAGTTAAGTAGTGTGAATAAAGCATAAGGAATCAATAACAGATTGTTTTACGATTAGGCATACCAGAAATGGAAAATTAACCGTATCATGAGATAAACCGGTATTCATCACTGTTGTTGGAAAACGATTCGTGCTATTGCCTTTAAATGATTCTAACTTATTTACCGTAACTTTGTGGAAGAACCCAGGATTAATTCATAAAAACGACTGTCGGTTCCAGTACTCTCAGCTGGTATAGAAATCCGTGATAGTAAAGAACATCTGGCATGTCAGAAGATGCAAGATGATATGTTGCGTCCCTAAGGCACCAGCCATCATGTCTAAAAATGCACATTTTGATTAAATTAACCGTGACATTTTAAAAGTGTTCATCGCATCTCGAATGCATTTCAAATTTCCCATACGTACTCTCTCTGTCTCTCTTTGGAGCGTTACAAGTGTTCGCAACAGTATATAACAGAAATGATTGATAACCATAACGAGAAAACCACTCTTCGAGGTGAAACTTAGTTATTGGATTGGTTATACCATGAAACTAACAGCCAGTTTTGAGCATTGTTAGACATAAACAAAGTTGACGTAATTTGGTGAAGGAGTTATCTTCTCGAGTATTAGCATAAAAACACGAAATTTTGTGGGGGTCGGTTAAATTTTAACTAATGGTTTTCGCGAGGTATTATTATTGTAGGCCTAAAAAACATAAACCATGTATGAACTTGATCCTACAACAAAACTGAGTGATCCAGTCTTTTGCAAAGCGCAATATAATGTGACTGAGTAAAAGAAACTGCCAACAAATTGAGTTATGTTTCATAGCATGATAAGACCTATTTGACTAGTCTGTGAATTCACCTCAACTGCACGTGTTAACAGCTCAAGTGGCAGTGAAGCGTTTTTATAGCAAACAGTTTGGTCACGCAAGGTTTCTGCTGCATCGCTCTATTTATCCAACACCTAACCCCACTATTCCTACTGTGCTTAGTTGCATGGCATTCATAGACTCCTTAATTGGATGTCAATCACGGGAACACAAATATTATGCGTCTTCTCGTGCAAAAATGACCTTCCTTATACTTTTGTCACATTGTAATTTCTAAACAATTTCTGGCCATCTGTCACATATATACTTAAAGGCGATCGCTGTAAGGAGTTGTCGGTCTACCATAACGTTAATAACGGAGATTTTACGATTAGTGAAAATGCTATTTTGAGCATGAATGCACAGCTATCTCGTATTCTGCAACCTTAGTCTGTGGACATTATATAATGGAATGAAATGAAGATATAGCACTGGGCGGAAAATAATATCCGTACAAGACTCCGCGTGGTCTTTTTTGTTTGGTTAAACTTGAAAAATGTACACAGCTGTGAACAATAGATAATTGTAACAAAATATTTGGATAAATTTGACATGATAATCATAACATTATCGACTGGTGTTGAGATAGATGTAATTCTTTTTAACGTTGAGAGTTGGCGTAACACAAAATGAGTCATCGATGAATGTAACTGAGATGACGTGTGATGTTTTGGACATGATTTATGCGAGGTCGATGACGTAGTGATTAACAGAGTGGTATCATTACAAGGACTGCAGTAAGACATATTCAGAAAGGGGAAACTATGTGCATTACTGCCAAAATGGAGCAAGAGTGAAATCCGGTGTAAGTGATGTTTTTGAATGTAAACTCTGTAGTATTTAAGTTATAACCATCGAAATGCCAGATTGTTTATCCGCAGGTAATATAACTGAATTCCACTCTATTCTCTAAAATCATTTGTGACCAACGTTATGCATTACGTTTTCACAACCTAGCTTACTAACAAAATACCCATTGGTTATGAGCATAACTGTGCACCTACCGGCAATGTCAGGTCGTATTAGCACCCGTTAGAATGAGACTAGACCTTGACACAATAGGACGGTTTGCGCTACTTCACGAACTAGTAGAATGAACTGGACGGAGTGACGACCACACCGACAGAGCCATTCATACCAGGCAGGCCAGTAGACAGAGGTCTCATAAACCAGTCTGTTAGTCCTCCACACTTGGATTCAGGAGAAGGTCGACATTCTTTTCAAGAAAATGCATCAGTTCTAGTAAACTGTAGTCCACTCGATGACTTGCGATGCGGGCTTTTGACCCACAAGCTTGGATTGAGAACCATCAAACCACATGCAACCATAAATACTCACAAACCAATAATTCCATACTGCATCGGCGTTCTTGCAGTATAAACCTAGTCCCCATATATGGTACATACAGCAGGGTGGATGTTACTCTCATCAAATTTAGCTCACAGGGCCATCGCGACCCCCATTTTCGGTAATCACCCTGCATGTCCCACAACAGATGTAGCTAATCAAGATAACATTGTGCTGACGATTCCCATCTCCTAAAATCCAACCTCAAGCCTTCCACATCCTTTGTTTAGATCTACTATGCAAATTTATGTGAGTGCCATCTACGTTCGCACTCTAAAATAAATAGGTCAACAGGCCGTGCTCGCACGAGCGGTAGACTCGTTAAATGTTGATGCCTGTTGTGTTTCGGGGACTAAAATTTAGGACAGCAGTTAAAGTGTAGAACTGACAGCACACGCACTGGTTGTACACTTCGGCGATCACGCAGCCGACATTACAGTTAAGGCTGGAATAGGTATAGTCCTCAGCACGA
>JTDE01001431.1:16308-47482 GCA_014338405.1 Paragonimus skrjabini miyazakii | reverse complement strand
TTTGACAGACACATAGTTCTGATATAGTCATTCTGGCTGTAGATATGGACCTCAAGGTCGGCCGCCTTGGTGGGACCGAGTCTCGTTTAGGTGGTAAATTCAGGACAGCATCATGTCGGTCGGACAGTAGCGAGCGGCCGTGGTAACTGTGCGCTCAACATAAGCTATTTTTAGCTAGCACTAGTTTGAGATATCGCGCGCGTCATTGTTACACTTGATGCCTCTCTCCTCCAAATCAGATCTGGTCTCAACTAAACCACATAGCTGTTAGTCATAGGTGGTGAGGCTCTATTCAGAGCTGTCTCTCTTAGTGGAACATATACTTGAATTCAGACCAGTTTAGGACTGGGTTGTGTCTGTCAAAGATCGTCATTATATTGTAGTTTCTGTATGTTTCATAGTAACGGAAATTTCCGTTTGTTTCAACCGACCCTCAATCCACCAACCAGCGTGATATGTGGCTGCGGCAGCTCACCGGAATGTTAATTCAGGAAGCTGGTCATAGACACCGTTGTACGTCACCGAATTTAGGCCGAATTGCGTCTCAACTTTTCAATTATCTTCTAACCCCACGATGAGTTATGCTTAGAATCAAGAGGACTTTATTATGTGTTGTATATTGAAGCTTGGTATGCCAATGCTGTCCGAAAAATGTTCGAAAAGCAGTTCTTTTTCGAGAACGGAAGAGGCTGGGGTAGTGGCAAATGCATGCCGTGTTCGAACGAATAGCAATTTATCTTGGCCTTCATTTTTGGTGCAGATAGACTGGTACACATTCACATTCTTGACCCACGTTTGCGCTGAAAGCTTCTACTTTCTGTTGAAGTGTTCCCGAAACGAGGTCTATTCATATAAATAATTGAAGTAACCCCCGGCAGAATAGGTATCTACTCGGATGAGATCCATAATAAAAAGAGTCTGAATAGATTTTGACAACAATAGCAGATCATAAACTAAAATATGGAATTATATTCGAAAGTCTGCAATGTTTCGTATTTTGCAAATTCTTCTAGTTATTTCCCCTGGTTTCTACCAAATCTGCTGCACAATCGATAGTAAATCGATTTTCGAAGACCATTACGTTTTGGGAACGTAAGTGCTGACTCACGTATGAACCATTCGGCCGAAGTTTTCAAATAGATACGGCCGCTAGTTTAGGCCTTTCACTTAGCTTGCGTTCCACCGACCCATTTTTTGCCGATATTTGAGATCATCTTTCAACTATTTAAAACGTAATTCTATACAGATTTGTGGATTTTCTACCCTGAATGGAAATCATTAAGTTAACAAGTTCTTTCGAGTGCAACAGGTTGCTATGTGCTAAATGTAGAATTTTAACGATTACGAGGTCAAAAATGAGTATCTGCTTTATGAAAGGTTAGCTACACCTGCCACGTGGTTGACTGCCTTCAGATTATTTGATGTCCAAGGTAGAGACCGATCGAACAGAGCCTAACAGACATAATTCACTTTCGGCTTAGGCTAATTGTGTATGTCTACCAGGTTGACGCAAGAAATTCTCCCAAAGAATTTGCAACTAACTGACCGTATGTCTGAAAGACTACCAGACAATTTTTGAATAGATAAGCTGACGTCTTTATTGAATTTCGCGTTTAGAAATACTGGATCAGTATGGTGGTCATTTAATCGACAAAGAGTCTGCACGATTTCTTTTAGTACATATGGTCTAATGTGGTAATTTGCTTTTATTGTATATAAGCATGAAACTTTGGGTGTGCCATGTCGTAAAAGTGCCTGCGACAGAATATCACCTGGGGTCATTCTCAACTACACATTCACAGCTGCCTAAGTCGAAGCGCTAAGATCAGCCCGACCCACAAAAGTAAGCTATGCCCAGGTGGTGTTACACTGTTGTCAAGGTTGTATTGAAACTAGACATACAAAATGGGAGACATGCACCTGTGCTGGCTTAAAGAGCTAACACTCGATGCACAGTGTGGAGTTCTAAAGTAAAATACACCATAAACCTTGATTGGTAACAGTCCGAGTCCAAGTATCACGTAAACTTGTTAATATTTGAACACTGATGACAAAAACGATAATGATAGTAGGCTTGTAAAATTTAAAAAAACTATGCGGGGTCCACGAGTGCTGATGATTACTGTATTTTCAAGTTGCCAAAAACTACCGCTTATTGTATGGCCATCATTTTACGTATTGCTTAGTAGACAGCTAAACGTTTGAATCTATTTAGAAACAAATTCGCGTTGGTAGCATACGAGGCATTTTTGATAAATCGTTTCAAAACATTCATATCGAGGATATATCCATAAGCCCTGTTGACGTATCATTGTTGTATTGTCTCATCGAAATAAACAATAGATTATTTACATAGTATTTTCGAGAATTTTCACACTATGCTCAGCCCACCAAGTACTAGGTTGACGAAAATGTTCCAAGACGAACCTGTAAGGCAAAGTATAATATTTTCAGATGTATATAAACGGGCTAATGGAGGGGCAATGAGATAACCGTTTAGACTGTTGCCAATAAATGGTTTCTTAAACAAACTGGAGCACAGGCTGCTCCGAACAACTTGACTTCAATTATCATTCTACCAACCGTATGTCAAAGTCAAATTCACTATAACCAATTGAGTTATTCACATGACAGTTATTTTGTATGGATTTAACATTCAACGTTTGAGCTTCGGCTAGATTCGAACCAGCGACAGAAACAGGATACCTCAACGCAGCAAGCGCTCTAGCAGCTGAGTTACGAAACCACACCGGGAGCTCGGAAATTTCATATCTGAACTCGGTTACCCACACGCCCACTGTCTCATATGGAATCCGCCAAGTGATCCAGGAGATCACTGGTTGAGAAATCCTGCCGGGGCAGTCGATCCCCTGATTCATTTGGTGGATTCCATATGAGACAGTGGGACGTGTGGGTAACCGAGTTAAAATATGAAATTTTCGGGCTCCTGGTGTGACTTCCTTACTCAGCTGCTAGAGCGCTTGCTGCGTTGAGGTATGTTGTTTCTGTCGCTGGTTCGAATCCGGCCGAAGGCCTAACTTTTCACACTTGGGTCTTATCTAAAATCATAAATCTACCAGATTACTTACTAGTACTAAAATCCAACGTTCGGTTTCATTTTAGAACGGAAAAAGATAATTTATTATATCATTCTTTAAATGAGTCGATGGGTGTGAGATTGAAACACTATTTGATTGTAAGAATACACGGTTGGTATAAGATTACTGCTGTTCTCGATCCGGCAGCTTGAAGTACAAACGAAATGTAAGTGTTTACTCCATAGGTAAACCTAATTAATGGGAGGATGCATTGGATTATCGTTCGGCATCAGCACATATAAGTCAGCCATCCACAATCTGCTTACCCAGTACAGAAAAGTCCAAGAGCTGAGCTAAAGCTTGCTGTCATACGAATAATGTAAGTGAATCACTAGCAACAAGCCATGTCCAAACCAATAAAGAAATATTCGGTACAGCCAAACACTATAGTTCACTTCATTACTCGTCCGCATTCCCTCAGAATCTAGAAAATGAATGTTTTTGGTTCACAAGTCATCTTTAACAATCTTCCAACGGAACAAATATTTACAAAATCAGAGAAGGATGGGTTAACTGAACTCATTACGATTAGTAAAAAGCCCTTTCTGCTATTCACTCTTCACATAATGTGAAGATTACAACATGATAAAGGCTCACCAGAATCAAGTGCTTGCTATTCTTCTGTTTTTAAACCTTTCAAAAATTTGATGAAATAAGCAAGCCACCCGAACCACACCGCTTCCCGTAAGATCAAAACAACCTTGACTGGGACGTATATACTCAGTGCTACTCAACATTAACGAATGCTTCACTTGTGTGATAATCATCCGGTAGACATCAGTTCAGGTATACGCATTCCGATGCAAATATACAAACTCGCCAATTGGCAAATATGATGGTTCGTACATCACATCAAAAAGAAGGCTACTTACTTCGTAAAAACTTGCGACTGAACACTGCTAAACTGTTTGCGTACTCCAAAGGGTTAATGGAAGTGTATGTATGCCGCAGGTACACTTGTCCCTTTGAGGTTGCCTGCACATTATGGTAATTTGTCATAATGGATACTATTGTTAGGACAACATGGTAAATGGCGCCGTGTATGATAGCCAACATACTTAGTGAGATCGACTAATGTCACATTTCACAGCGAGCCTAGTATCGGGCCAGGAAATAAATTAGAAGATAAAGAACGCATAACTGAAACTATTCATGTTTCAAGGTGAACAATACATGGCAGAAGTTACTTTGAATTAGGTTTTAAAACCAGAAATGCTCACTATAATCTTTTTTATTCTCTATTTGAAGCACAAGAAACAATACAAGAGGTGACACATTTTTGCTGATGTCTGCGGAGTAAATTAAATCTAACTCTACTAGCTTTTTCCTCTAACCGGACCAACTGTTAACTTAAACAATTAGATGCAAAGATATTTAGAAATTAAAAACAATATTGTGTGTGTACATGTTCAATAATGTTTAGTACAAGACTAAACATAAAGCCAAAGCACATGTTTTATATCATACTTTGAGTATCTATTGCTCAGTAAAGCATAAAAATGGTGTAATACGAAGTGAGTGTGAAATAATTACATGGCCATCAAGTGCTTCATGTGTTCTCACAGTTTATTTAGAGTGTGCAAAAGTTTTGACCCTTTCGATGACAGTGAGTACAACTACCAGAAAGAGAGACAAAGACTTTGATCAGTAGGAATAAACACAAGAACAATGGACTACTAAGTAACTTAGCAGGTTTAAGACAGCTGTGAAATAAAGTTGCTTAATACGTTTCATATCAGAGAATGAATAGTGACGTTTCAAATGTTACGATAGTCAATCAGTCGTGTTTCCCGTACAAATTATCAAGAGCAAATGCAACCACCTTTTCGACTGGGTTACGTTCAAAATATCAATTATGATAGGCAGAAAATCAAACCATTCTGCGCGGTCGTTTAAACGATATCATCTTCGACGATTAGTAAAAGCAAGTTCAGAGATCCTGGTGGCTGTTAATTTCGTTCGTCAGACCAACAGGAGACTCATAATTATGATGGCGGTTCATTGACAGATTCACTTTTGAAAAAAAACTGAACTGATCAAACCATGTTAAACCATACGTTAGCTTCCTGTCATCATAGTAAAAACCTATATTGTCTTTCGCAGTTCAGGCGCAAAATGGTAACACTAGGATATTGCCTGAGGTTATGTAGCGTATTCACTGAAAATCGTCATATTCATTGGATTTGGTCACAAATAACTAGGACGTTCACTTGTGCAGCTCGTCACGACTATTTTTGACACAACGCTTGCCTTACGTGTGGGGTCAGTAAAAGTAGTTATACATCACGCTGGTGAACAGTCAGCCGATTGACGCTTGTTTCTAATAGATTAACACAGAAGACTGAAAGAATGCCCTCACAAGAACTCGGAACCCATCTTTGTACTCGGTATGTCGGAGGTGGCAGGCGTGTCAAATTACGTTTGTGCCACCCAAGAATCCCAATACACATTTTTGGTGTGTTCCGCACACTTTTGCCTAAACGCAATGAGCTCAAGCTATCCCATTCCAGCCGTTAGGTATTCTATTAATCCGTCACGGACCAGTGGACCTTACTATAGTTATATACTTTTCAAGAGAATGTACCCCGGAAGTTATCGATGGAGTCAACCTAACGGGTGTGTTCCGGGAAGAAAAACCCCAATATTGAGAAGTATGTATTGATCATTTTTTACGACCAGAATACTTTTGTTGTTACGAGCGATGAGGTGAATTGTAGTAAACTTCTGTCCGGTTTCCACAAGATTTGATGCATTTCTCATCAGCCAGAATATCCCTTTCATCTCTTTGTCGTTTGAAATGCCCTCCAACGTATTACTCATCGCTAGTCTTTGTTCGCTTACTAAATTTTACTGCATTGGTTTAAAGATTGTGCAAATATTACTTTTTACGGCCATCCACAATGAGTTTCATCTTTTTCGTGACGTTAACACCTGCGCACTTACACCCACATGTGCATAGGCTATGTAGGAAACTCTTCATGACTGATGAAAGCTGACTTCTATTTCATTAAGTAGTTTAGTCAAAAACTCTCTTTTAACCTCGTTATTTTGTTTTTCATGAAAAATTTAAAACAAAAGTTAACGTACTACTTTACTAGTCCAGTCGATGTAGCATGCCTACAAAATAGTAGATTCCGTTCAAATAACACCATGATTGAATGTCTGCACCCGGTGAATTTTAGTTTAAAGGTGTATCGAACTGTTGTGCCTAGCCTAAAGCTGGCTCCATCGATTGCTGAACGATGGCTACCGAAATGTACACTTTGTGAGTGAACAAATAACTTAGTCGAAGCAGTTGCATCAAAGAAAGAGATGATTAATATCAGCACCCACCTTCAGTCATACTCGGGTTGAGTAGACATTATTTTGTCATCAGGACATAAACCATGTTTATAACAGCTTAGTGTAATGAAAACACTTAATGCTCCAAATCTGATTCATTAAACAAACATCCCCCTTTTAGACTAAGTTTGCAGATCACTGAAATGAAAAAGTGATCAATAAAATTAGATTTTTGGATTTTATTGCATGTCCTGTATGTCGGTGATGTGTAGCTACTGAATTAATCAAAGTCCACAATCGAATACCATTTTGGATACAAACAGTATGATCACTACTCCTAATTAACACTGGTTTCTATTTTAGTTAAATTTACTGAATACTTCAGTGGTGTTCATTACACCAGCTTGAAAGCAGAGCTAAAGTGAGAAAGGGCGCAGCAATTTTAAGATAACCACAATTGTCATGAGATTGCCGTCAGCAACAGCAAATGGTTGTCAGAGTACTGCCATAAGTTATTTTGGTTTCTTCTAATATTTTCAAGCACGTTGATCAATTATAGGACCACCAGTATCCCAAACATATATTAGTATCTATGTGGAATACGTCAAAAAATATATTGAGAATGACTGGAAACTCTTCTTGTAGGACCTAAAGAAGTTCGACCCAACAACACGTTAACCATAAAAGTGGGAACCAGCCCGAAGCCCTCTAGCATTTGTTGGTTGTTTTTGTTCATTGAGTAGTAAAGGGTCTCAAGACCTCGCATTCAAGAAGTACTTTATGGTCTCAGCTACAAGTGAGACCACCCTAACCAAGTTACTGACTGAATGACGAAGTCAGTGTTCCACCGGCCTATAAAACCACAAATTGCTCGACGATTGTGTAGACGACATCCCAAAGCAGTATTTGCAAAATGATTAAATAAAGTCCAACATCGAATGCCAGAAATTTTGAAGGCATAGGAAAACACAGCTGTCATTCCGCAATGGGCAGTAACAGTGAATATTGTCCGTGATGTGGGCGCCAGAAATGTCTTAGAAAAACAAAACATTGTGTTCAGTCACGTTAACTCTAAGAGACCTGTTAACATTTGATACAGTGAAATCCTGTATTCCCCGCGCAAACTGCATGAATTGTTCACAAATTCGCGTTAAATAGACTGTACGCGAACCAGAAACTAAAATAAATGAACGTCAAGGCGGGCTGCAAAATCACCCAGAAGACAGGTGTAACATTGAGCTATGAATAGTTATTGGAGCATGCATCATAAAACTATATCAAAACATGCGAAGGTGATTTGAACAAGATGTAGAAAAACACGTAAACCTTAGTTGAAAACGCTACAGAATTCACATTGACTGTAGTGGTGGAACATAACAAGAACGGTAAATGTAACTCCAATTCTTTTGTTCCCGTTATCGCACGCGGGATATTTTAATCTTGGTTTCTTTAACAACAGCCGACTGTACAATCGATTCACTCAGCTGATTGTTTTATTTTTAATTATGCTATTGTTGTCATTTGTCCTTGTTTCGCTGGGATCGTTAGTCTGAACTCAGTCTAGGCCTCATCTCTGTATTGTTGGTGTATGACGCGGTATCTTTGAATCGATGCCCTTGTTCTTGTTATGTTTTTCTAAGTACCAGAGAACTTGCAACTGGTTCATCTGGCTTAAAGCAGTTTCTGAATCAAGAGCAAAGGGTCACCAATAATAGTACGCCCGGATTGATTGCGTGTTTTCCGGAAACCAACAGCGCAATTTTTTCTGAAGGAAAAACTGTCTACTTGGCTTCTCTAATGCATCCCTTGATAACTACAGGATTGATCTGATAAGAGATGGGATTATCGGTCCATTTGAAGTAATAGAAATCGGATTGCTGATCAACGGAATGGTGAAATGCAATTGACGGCAACAATCTGCCACTTCAGTGTCCAGTCAATTAAATATACACAACTATTCACGTGTGTCAGATAATGCCTGCAAAACTGTCATCTAGATGAGAACGGGCAGTAATATTCGGACAAATTTGTAATATGAGCTGTGAAATAGTTGAAAATCTACGAAGAAATCATTAAGAACAATTTTGGTTTCAGCGAACAGAACTGTTTTCGATAAATTCTCCTCTTAGACTGGTACAGTTATATATCAAATCAAGAAGCAATAAGGGAAATTATTGATCAAAAATAGTACGAGGGTAAAACGATTGGGTAAAAATAAGATCTATGTTACTTTGCCGCTCAAAGGGAACGCGGCAACCGAGCTGATAACGCGCCAACTAACCGACGCGATCGGTAGTATCTATTATGTTGCAAATCCTATCGTAACGTTCCGCTCAAAACGGACGGTGCCACTTAATCTGAAAGTTAATATGCCTAACAATGCTGCCTCATTTTTGATCTATTTATTCGCCTGTTCCTGTGGTTCAGCATATATTGGTCGCACCACTAGGCATTTATCAGAAAGAATTCGTGAACACTGTCCGGCGCGGCTTCGCTCCGAAACAAGAAAGAACATTAACTCGTCCATTCTGGCCCACCTAGTTGACTGTGACCGAAACACAGACACAGATAAGGCATTTCGCATCGTCTACCGTGCCCCGGTCGCCGCGTCACGAAAGGTCATTGGCGCATCCTGTCTATAGCCGAGGCGGTCGCAATCCGATTACGTCAGCCGGACTTTTGTGTTCAAAAACAGTTCGTTCACACCCTGGGATTACCGTGGCCAAACATCTGCAGTCGACCCACGCAACAATTTGATCCCGTCCCCCACCCAACTCACCCCAATTAATACTGACTTTCCAAAATCCACCACCCTTGTGATCATAACCACAACGAAGTGGTGTTTGTGTTTTACCCAATCGCTTTAACCTCGTATTATTTTTGAACAATAATTTCCCTCACTGCCTCTTGATTTGATACCAAAATTATTACTAATAAGTAGTGTGGCAGATTTATGAATTTAGATGAGACCCAACTGTGAAAAGTTAGGGCTTCGGCTGGATTCGAACCAGCGACAGACACACCATGCCTCAACGCGGCAAGGGCTCTACCAGCTGAGCTGTCCAAAAGTCCAGTTTATTCATTCGTCTGACAATGAATGTACTATGGGCTTGGCTGTGTAACGATGATACTCTGCACTCCATTAATTGAATGATCAAAATGGCATTCAACAGCACTATTGAGAATCGGTCTCTAATATTTTCATTATTGCACCATGTTACGTAACTTCCTTGTAGTCTTTTCGTTGTGACTTTAGGAAACCTGTAAAGCAGAGTAAGCAGTGGGTTCATTGAAATTATATAGTCTGTGTGCGTCTGAATCTGTGGTTTATTGTTTACAGCTGAGTTGTTGAAAAGTGATATGTTTGAAATAAGGCTGCCGGGGAACCCGGGTGTATTCTCGAGAAATCTGAACAATTGTTATCAGAATAGACGTGCAACGACATCCCGGAAGGCGTGTTTTGAGTACACTGTAGTCTACTGCATGCACAGCGGCCTACTTGTTACAGTGAAAGGTTGAACGCAGCTTCAGTTCGCCAGAAGGTTTCCAATGACTCAGCTGTCAGACTAACGTCCGAAATAAGTGCATACAGCCTGCGTGTGAGTTTGTTAACTGACAACGTTGTTACGACGACTTGGGTTAAGATGGTTCATTCTGGAGACAGTCAGGCACTGAATTTACCCGCAAGCCATATCTCTGTCGTTTGACGTCTCAATTTCAGCGAGCTATCTCTAAGGCATTAAGCAATGATTACATGGGCTTGTACATTATCTTATAATCCAAGGTCAATTTCGAAACAGTTGAGTGTATTGGTGATCTGAAAATTATTTAAAATATTTTAGGGTGAAACATTTTGGACAGATGAACTTGTAGTTCAAACGAAAGAGTTATCTTACTTAGCCACAAGAACGGAGTTTGAAGGGAAGACTGAGATCGCTACAGACTGTGATTCCTAGGTTTAGTTCGTGAGTGATATCACCACGCTTGTTGCTACCAATTAATACCTGGTGTGGAAAGGTGGTTTAGAGGAATTACTTCACATTCTGAGGTGCTGGATGGTCGCCAAAGCTCGGAAAGCCAGGGATGTAAAACGTTCATATATCGCGACAGATTCTCCGTGTTGTTGGTCGACTTGTGTTATACCTTAGTGTCATCAGCATCTGCTGAAAGCGAGGAGTTGGGAAGTTACGGGAATTATATCACAAATAATGAAAGCAGAAGTTGGCCTAGAACAAAACCACTAATCAGTTCTAGTCAGAGAGTCCTCATGAAACTTTCTAAAGAAGCGGCAAGCTTTGAAATGATCGTGAACTACAAAAGTAGATACTCACCAACTTATTACTTATGGACCTTCTCACATGGCAACGAGTGATTAACGCCGTCGTGTGAAATGGTGTAAGGTGACTTCCACTGACTTGCATTTAGTTACTACTTTTGTTTGTTATTTAAGAGTGTAAGCTCGCTTTCAAAACCACTACAGGTCGTTGAGAATTGTGTGAAACAAGCCTGTAAACGGCAGGTTTAATGCAAAAGTAATGCTCCTGTAACGTTGAGACAACCGGGTAGTATGTAATCGTTTCTGTGATCCGTGATTCACCTGATATTGTTCTCTGTTAGGACTACTGGGAAACTTTTTTCCCACCAATAATTTCCCCTTGTGTTTCCATGGTTATATCTCGTCGCCATCAAGGCCTAAGAGTTTTCGGTAGGATGAGAGTCCTTCCGATTAACCGTCCTTGACTTTAATATTTTTGATTTTCAAAATAAAGTGCAAGACACACCTTAAATCTCCGTTTTCTATTTGATGAGACATTTAACGAAACTCGTTTTCTTGCGCTGGTTTCGTAGTAGATGTAAATTGTTTACGTTGTATTTTTTAATAACATTTCCAACAAATGATATTTGGGGTGGCATAACCTGTCTCATGTTTTATGGCAAGTTTTCCGTTCAGGTAAGTATATCAGTCAGATATCACAAATGAAAAGTACTGGGTACGATTTTTACATTTGTTGAATCTCACCAGTAATTTACGTGGTTCTGTCGGCTGAGCTTTACAGTGCTTTACAAGTGGTTGTAAAGGAAGTATATCGATCCTTGGGCTAATGACGTCATTTTAGGTTCGGTTACAACTCTCGGCCACAATCACGTGTGATACATAAGTTGCTTGTTAGCCGCAATAGTGGATGCAACATCTCTGTTAAATTGCCGACCATGAAATCAAGCCGTTCCGTTCACTTGAAACCACGATTTTCATGTTACCTGCCACGTATTTTCTTTACTGGAGATTAGTCAGTTGGTGAGAATGCCATGAAGTCAACACCACATATAACCGATTGCAGCGTACATATACAGGCTGATGTATTTGTTTGCAAGAAAATGCACGACACGATATTCACACCAGTTCGAACCCATCAGTAGTGTCAATGCGTGCTGTGATGTAGTGTTCGTCAACGTGATCAATTAGATCGTTTGAATGTGTAACTACGCAGTTGAGTAAAGTGGTAACCTGTAAAGTTAGAATTTTTAGTAGATTCAAACACTGTTTGACAGGAATATCAATAATCAGCGCCACATTAGCTAAACTAAGTTAAACATAAGATTTCCAGTTTTCCTGTAGGGATTATCCTAAACTTATACTGCACATAAAACACGAAACAGAAAGGCTTCACTTCGTTCTTTTCCCGGAATAAAAACGACTTGAAGTATAGACCTCCACAATCTCCACATAGCACGTAGATTTGATACCTTTTGTGTGGAATTTAAAATAGCAATTATGTTTAAGGTTACGGACATTAACCTCTATATATAAAAATCACGAGTAAAGTTTTCGAAAAACTCGTAATCAATACTTCAGTCCTATTGTATTCACGACGTTGTGTAGCTGGTAGCTTTTACCCGGAGCCAGAAAATTTAAAGCAACACTCAAGTGAGTGCAGCGTGACTATTAGACTGTCTGTTTCCGCATATCATGACCCCAGAATCACACCCTAAAAGTTTACCCACATTTCGAAATATCTTAAACGCATACAAAAAGTGCACGACATTCTCTCCTAATCACGTGCGCCATGCTGCATCGATCAAGCTGTGAACAGTGTGATTGGCTGGCAGTGGGATCGCAAGCGCAAGCGATCGCAAGCGCAAGCGATCGCAAGCGCACGTACATCCGAATTGTGCCCCACACAGGCCAGTGTGTAGCTACGTGCCTGCATTGGATCGATCATCAACGGTCCACCAACATCTACCAGCTCCCATCTGGAAGCGTGCAATCTGGCACACTTCACACAAAAAGGGTACACGAGAACTTGGTTAACCAATCAATTTGGACCAAATGTAGTGGACACAGTACAGCTAGACAGAATTATGGTTGTAGTAGGAGACCAGCAGTGATTAAAAGCTTCTCGTTGCGAATGGTGCCATTATTTTTGTAGTTAACCAAAGAAGGAATGGTACGAGTTATCGATCAGGTGTCGCAAATTACAACAGAATCGTCAACCGGGAATGAATGTCGCACGACAGGTGGATAACAGTAAAAACAACCAAGAAGGAGGATGTTCTGTGCGATAGTTCACGCAGTTATGATGTTCAATAATCCGAAATGGCAGTAATGCGACATCACTTGTAATGTTACAAACAACAAGAATGGAAACCCAATGTCGACAGAGCTCGAACATCTACTGCTAACAGATAATGCCCATTTGTTCAAGTAGATAACGCTACAACCTAATAGGCTTAGTATTCCAAGATGTCAGCTGCTCCAACTTGTACATTGTTAACATTTAATTGACTTTTCAGGTAAAATCGACCGACTGAACAAAGCGCTAAACTTCAGTTGACAAATTTTTCAGTAGTTCAGATACCAACTTCTACCAAGTTTCCAGGTCTGATTCACAGTATTT
The DNA here is from genome assembly GCA_014338405.1 of Paragonimus skrjabini miyazakii. NCBI lineage: Eukaryota > Metazoa > Platyhelminthes > Trematoda > Plagiorchiida > Troglotrematidae > Paragonimus > Paragonimus skrjabini miyazakii. Next base: position 34,206 of record JTDE01001431.1, on the reverse strand, counting down.
GCAATTGAAATCAAAAGTACGACAAGTCTGTCGGTTTCGTTGTGGTCTGTGAGCAGACTGATCAACACCGTTGCCAAACATGCGCTTCGGTGGAGACTCAGCTCACACTAAAGACACTACTGATGAGCTCACGTGGAACAAAACTAAAATCTACGCTTGATCATGGAGGTAGCCGCCTTTGGAAATTACCACCGAAATTGAGCGTTGTCCAATTTGTAGATTGAATTGTACAAAGGTGTGTATCAGTTGTGCTGGTCCAAGCTAAACGCGATTGGTCGTCTTAAACCAGCATTGTGTGTACAAAAACAATTATATGTAGGCCTTAGGCTCCCATGGACCTAATAGTTTTGCGTTGTTGTTCTCCACCTAATTTGTTATTTTATTTTCTTCACCCCCTCACCCTAATTGTGTCATATATATGTTCTTGGTTATTGTTACTTGGTACTGAAGAGGCAATACGAAATACTAGTATCTACCTCTGTCCGTCTTCTTACTGCTTTGTACAATTAAAACTACTGGGAAATTTCACAGTGAGAAACACTAGAGCACAGCAAAAAAATATGTTTCAAGTAACATACTCATTGGCTAGAAATTAAACCGCTGAATTCCCTTGACCCATTTCATCATCACGACAAAAAGGAACTTGGTGCAAACTGGTAAAATTTACTTCAACCTCGTCGGCCGCATACATGGAACCACACAGTACATGCAACAATTAAATGACAATGGGGACAACAATTAAACGTCACAATAAAAAATTGGACTGAGTTCTACAACAACGATATCGACTGCATTAGCGCTTTTTGTGTACAGGCAAGTGGTCGATTTTCCTTGATCAACATAGGTTCTGTGAATGCCAACAGCTTCGGTTTTCGACTACATAACAACAGTGTGAGCGCTCTCAATGAGTCGACTAGATGATCTATGGCCAACTGATAGAAGACGCCAGATTCCGAATTGCCTGCTACTTTGCTACTGCTTGTCGTACCAGTTAACCTGTTGTGGATAGGTTGAGGTTTTGACTGTGGTCGTTCCTACAACTAGACTTGTCATAGCAACTTTAAGTGAAATGGCAAATTGGATGAAGGGCACATTTGTCCACGGAATCACGACTGAAAGCATGGAAGGAGACATTTTGATTGGAGAACAGTCGGAGTTCAGCAGGTGTGTGAGTACGATTAACTTGCGTTTATCGATCGACGCATATTTAGTTCTGGACAAGATTGCTTTACAAAACGACTTTTAACAAGAAGCTTGAGTGTAGGCACAAGCTCTTCATACAGAAATGGTCAATGGCTTGAAGCTATAATACTCGTTGCTGCGTGGATAAAACGTGAACTCAAGGGTCGTCTACTGAGGTAGTCGATGCAATCACTGAGACACGATGTTCTATGTTTATACATTTAATAATGTCCGTTGATAAATGCTTTACTAACTAACCACGCTAACATACTTTACCATAACAGTCTATGTTCGTTGTAATTTCTTGCTATTTTTGTGTGGCAGCCAAATTTCACAGCCAGACGTTGGTTCACATATTCAGATATTACTGCACAAGACGAATGATGGTATTTGGAACACTATTTTTACGGTGGGAACAGTAAGGTCTTCCATATTACCAAAGTCTTAGACCACCAATTTAAGGATAGCAATTGGAAGCACCAGAGCAAACCTTAAAACATAACAGACCCAGCCAATGTGAACGTTCTCTAGCAAAGCAACAAACTGAATTCTATTGATCTTTTTCGCAAAAGTACTTATCAAGTAGATATTCACTTCATAAAAATGCCAGCATACGATACAAGAAGCAGATCCTAAAGGCATTTTAGGATACAGATGAAGGTGTAGTTCAAACGACGAGCTTTTCTGGAGTACACGAATCAGAAGTATTCTTTACAACGTCTACGTATTTCTTAAGGTGCTGAAAAACACGTTTCACGCAGTTTACACCAACGTTTTTATAGCATACAGATTGAACATCATCCACAATTGACTTTTTAGTCATCCCCTCTTGAAAAGAAACACAAAACTTGAGTCATAATTTTATTAGGGCTCATCAGTAGTGCACATCCTTGTCATGGTCAGAACTGGAACTCGGACCACGCTTTCATGAGGCAACTGTGTTGACCGGTGCGCCATTGAACTTACATTTGATGTACACTAACTGACAAGCTCTAATAAGAACGAAACTCGAGTCTAATGGATCTTTTCGGAAGGGGCCAACTGCAGAGTCTACGAGAATGCGACAAATGTGATCAGTTGTGGGTGATGTTCAATCTATATGACAATCAAAGTCCCTTACTACTAATCAGTAGTCTTTATAACAGTTTACAACCAAACTAATGATGCACTGATAATTATGACGAATACTTGTAGGATACAACCAGTGTTTGATGAAATGTGAAAATACGTTGTTTTTTCTTAGAGAAAAAAGGCGGCGAACATTTTGACAACTGAACATTGTTATCGGATAAATACATTTCACCCAAGTTCTGTGTAATTGGATGAATACAGCTAACATTCCAATTACCACAGGACAAACAGTCGGTTTTAGCGGTTTTCGTTTTTTCTTTGTTGTCAGAAGATTCTGTCCCAAAACAAGACCAATTTGTGATTAGTTCAAAACCTTTTACTCCTCAACATAGCTTTTTCGAATTAGAATATCACAGTAGCGAACACGACCTGATTTTTATGCTTTAGATTACCGTACGAATAACAACACAATAAATATGACAGCAGTGAAGAGGACGAGTAAAAAAGTCAAAACGGTGGAGTTTACAGACTACGTGTTCGCCAGCCTTAGCGTACTCATCATCCCAAGTTGTGAGTTTGATTGATTGTGGGCCAGAGAAGTCAAGATGTCCTCACAAACTTACTCCCAGCTCTGAGGTCAGAACTACATAATCGGAAACTAATGGCCTTGGCAACGGTCAACATTCGAGGTTTCATCATTTTAGATCAAACTTTTGAAACTCCGTAGATGACCTCAAATGAATATTTCTTTCGTATAGAATTATTAGTCTGTCACATGAACAACCATTGCATTTTCAAACCTCTTAATGGCATCACTGTTCAACCATCCGGAATAATACTCATACCAAAACACCGTCTCGTATAAGTTTAGCTGATCGAGAGACACAATCGCAACAGGTCCTGACTGACCAGCCACCTTTTTACGCGACCGCAACTCCAAACTGTTGGTGTTTTCCGAAGCGTTGATGATTAAGCGCCACACGCCTGCTCTTCATCGACAGAAAGTGTTGACGCTGTCACCCTCGTTGTCGCGGCATGGAAACCGTTTACCTCATACTAATATGCATTACCGTGGCGTTCGTTCCTTTCCTCGTGTTTGTCGCCATGTCTTGAACTTATATTGCCCAATGTTTTGTATATTCGACTAAGCACAGTAGGTGTTTGCATCTCATAGTACATGTCTCTTTATCGTCTGAAGGAACTGGATAAAAGGAACATAACGTTTTAACTCTCCGTTTAGTACAACTGGTTTGTGATGCCTGATACCAGCAAACAAAGGAGTACACAAAACAGTTGGCTGTAAAACATGGTGGTCTGTCTTTCGGTTATGACCTGATAACGGGAGTTGGACAGAAACTGACGTATAATTGAGCTGTAAGGCAAGTTGGTTCGACTGACTATTTGAGTGTTGGTTACTTTTTCAGATTTAATCTGTTGTAAATAGCCTGATAATCAAACAAAGAAAACTAGTCTTGTTCATTAGTTCGCTGTTGTCATGACTTCAGTTAGTGTTTTTTGAATGAAACTGACCAACAGACCATCGCATGTAACATACCATATGCGTCCACATCATTACTGCGTGTCTTAGGGCGAGATAAAGTGAACGAGTCATTGTGCCACTGCCAGTTTGTAGCACTAACCCAAAGGGAAAGAAAAGTGGCGGATTACTACTACGCTTGTGAGGATAACCAAAAGACATGAATACCAGGTGGGGAACATTACCATTTCGTTTTAAAGGGTGTGGAATCGTCTGGAAGGGGAATAGTTATTTTTTAAAATGGCTGTTTTTAATTTTCTCTGCTTGTAACAGTCTTCAGTGTTTAACTGATGAGATTGAAAATTACATTTATTGTGGGGATAAACAAATAGTTCGCCTAAATATAGCGCTATTATATAAATGAATTTTTCCCGTCATCATGATATGTGATAGCAGTCGACTTTGAATCAATGACTTATTGAACAACTCATCGAATTTATAGATGTCCATGATTTTCGGTGTAAAGAATTTTCGTCTAAATGTAATACTAGGGAACGAGATTTAACTCCAGAATGCACCCATACGAGGACACAGTGTTGACCGAAATTATTGACCATAAGTAAGAAAATGAGTAAAGCAGGTGCCAAGTGTCACTAATGTTCTAATTTGAAGGGATGGTAATTTGTCTGAAATGGTCAAAATAGAAAATCCAAAAACATTCATCAACAAAAACATTATACTACGAGCATCATTTGAGTAGTATATTATTTTAAATCATAAAATAGCGTGTTCACGAAGGTAAATGATCCCAAATTTATTCAGCCTTTCGCTTTACTATCTTCCGAAGACCAGCCTCTTCGAAGCTAACTTCAATTTGTCGAGGGAATCCGAAGAGTGACAGTTAGATGCACCACTACATGGTTCCAACTATAACACAACATATTCAATCAAGGATCATTTTGACGGAAAAGCTTGGCTGATCAACACCAGGTTCTGAGAAAACCTTGCATGTCCGTACTAGCAAATTTTCCGTTTGTTTTAGTGTCCATACAAAGGAAAAGCCATTTGGCTGAAACATCATTGCACCCATTCAATGTTGGTTAGACAATAAGCAGAACATTTGCTTTTTCTCACACCGGCGGATGCTGTTAGAGTGTTTCTAGTAGCAACCAAAAGGGTGTGTTTCATTTTAATCAAGAAATAAGCCTGATGTCAAGCAATACAGGGACCACTTTTCCTTTAGCCATATTTACTTCTCTACTTCTTTCAGTTCTGAATGAACTGATTACTCAACCTGGAATGCGAATCATCAAAAGACTCTCAAATGTCATCGATATACATTACGCAGATTGTTTTACCCGAGTGAATACCCGCTGTGTACCACCTACCCAAGCATATATCAACTGTCATGCGTTATCAACGCTTGTCTGTGATACTCCCGAATGACTTACCTGAACAAGTAAGTAACTGTTTAGTTATGACTGCCCATTCATTTGTCGAGTCTTGTTCTGTCCTAGACGTTTGCACTTATGGTTGCATGTGAGAATTGCTCCCTCTTAAGTCAATCGTTCCAGTATACGAGTTACTTTCCTAAATGTCCTTTAGACTCACACGATACAAACTTGGCGTCACTCAACGAAGTTGTCATGTAGTATTTACTACGTACTTTCATGCATTTCGGGAAGGATTTAACCATGCAACGTACCGCTGAACCCAGAATTTATTAGATAAGGTTTCCAGGTCACATCTATATCACTTCAGTTTCAAAAGCACCATTAAAATTACAGAAGAACCACATCAAAAACCTACATCATCATTCAAGGCTGAAACGTGAATTAGAATTGAGATCATAGGTAACATTCAACATTGAGTCTGCCATGCTTGGCAAGTACTGGATGGTTCGCAGAAATATCTATGCCGCGAGATACCAATTTTCTAGCTGTGATGAATGTCTCGCGTAGCGTTAGAAGTATACCGATAAGGATTCATTTGTACACTATAGGATAGTGTTATGCCGTTCACAGAATCATATGTGACCGTGTAACCATCAAGTGGAGGGTGTTCTGATTCAAGATGTATTATAGTGAAGTCTAGCAGGCCTTCCTGAAATTTAGCAGATGTTGACACCTGAGAAAACCAGAAAGAGACGTCTTCAGTAAAATGAATTGGGTTACATGAACTACACTGCAACCGGGTTTTCTTGGTTTTAAAGCTATAACTGACAATAGCCTTGAATAAAACCAAATATTGCCAGTGTGAATGTGGACAAAACATATCATACGATGTCTCCGATATTTCGTTCTTCTGATAACTATGGTCATTAGACTCCAGTGTGCAGCTTGAGTAGTCTCCTGTGTTCCTCAGACGAACATTAATTACAAAAATACTGATTGGGTTGACATCTTTATTGTTCATAGAGTCAACTCACTGAGTCTAAGCTGTATTTTGTAAACACTATAGAATGCAAAAACGACGTTGTTTCACTTTCTGTTGAGCTTAACACTGTTTCACCGGTCATCGTAATTCCATACAGAGTTTACATTGAAATATGCTCACTGGCACAAACAGGAACTTTGTAAATACCCCTATTACTACATGAACAGTTTGGGATTCATAACAATTGACTAGTTAGCGAAAGAAATCCACCGGTGTACTGTGAACATTAATGCTTTGTGAAGTGGCAATGAATATCTCTTCGAATGGACTGCATTGCTAGCTTTGAGTACTTCAACATGTTTACACATATTGATAATGTCATTGCCACTTATAGCTTAACCAGATTCAACTTCGTTCACCAACATTTGCCACTTACATTGTAGTCTGAATGGAGAATTGATTAGGTTTCTGGATGTACACAGACACCGCTGGACTGACAGTCCATTTAAGTGTGCGGTACATATGACAGACTGACTGATTAACTTCGGTCCCTGGTTGTGTAACTACATGTCAGTCAAGTAACTTGTGGGAACCGATCACCTTACATTGGTCAGACTGAGGTGTGAATACCATAGTTTGATTAACGATTGCGATGTGATCGACGAATCTCATATTTGACTTGGCTAGCCTAATTGACTTGTTGTACTACAAAACGATCATCATTTGGACAAGAAATGATTTGATCGAATGAATTTGTTTTTACCAAGTTACCGAAAGAATATTCCTGTCCGACAACTCTTAGGATTGCTGAAGCTCTTCTGGTGGCAAAGAAAAGGGGTGGAGGCACCGTAGCACGATCGTGTTGTCTCCGTACACACAAACTGGCCAAGGAAAATACCGAAGTGAGTGTATTTTATTAAAACTAGTTAGGGTTTTTGAGTGCATTTTCATATTTTTGTTATCAGCAGGGGCTGTTCAGTTTAGAGTTGACCCTAAATTCGTTTTCGTTTGGCTTGAAACACCACAACGTTTTGCAGTGCATGAGGGACAATCGAGTACATAAATTAGGACACTCCCTCATGAAGGTATGTGCGATAACCAAGCCGGTCAACCGGTAGAATACGGAATGAGCTGATATCACAGACGCAAAATATTGACAAATTACTTATGACATGGGCTCTTCCCTAAGTGTTTGAAAGAAATGCGTGCTCCATTACGCTACAGAATCTCCACACTTATGACTTTGATCAATCCCACTTAGGTGGTTAGAAGATCACATGATCCAGCATACATGCATTGTTTAGATGAATGGATAGTTATCAGACGCAGTGCTCCGCAATGGCTCATCCTGAGTACCTTGATGTCCAGTTTACTTCTAGTTCATATATCGGATATCGTCAAACCATGAGGGTTGCAGTATGTCAAAGACACAAAAAACTAGAGTCGTATATTGTCCATAACATGAGACTTCAAGATTATTTGGACTGCTTTAACCAGTGGTCTGGAGACAATAGATTGTTGCTGAATTTTATGAAATAAATTACCTTGTGTCCAAATTGTAACATCCGTAACAATCAACGCGGAAGTCAGTTTGTTTGATATACCTTGTTTCGTTTGTATTGGCGAGTTGTGTGGTACATCATATCAGAGGGGAAAGGAAAGTTAAAATTGCGTGACACTGACTTAATAAAAAATGTTATTATAAGCATTCATATAAGGTTCACAGTAATTACTCCATCTGGCTTCATCAAACTAACGGTTGTTGACTTTCCTATTAAATCTCAACCGTAACAATATGATTAGACTTGTATACAGTTAAACGGATAAGAGGTGTGGGTCAGTAGGTCACTACCAAGTAATAATCACAATCCGAATAAATAATTTTTTCATGCACACAGCCGATCTTCGCTGCTTGGTCACATATAGCGGACTGATCAGCAAGTAAACGTAATCGATTAACAAAATTCACTATTAGGTAACCCAAACCAAAGGCATCTGGCAATCAATAAATCTCCACTAATTGGGCATATCAGATTAGCAGTAAGCTAGCAAAACTTACTGATTCAGGCCAAATGTTTTGCTCAAAATAAACTCCTTATCCCTCCAACTATACGCCATCTTCGTTCCATTTATAAGTTCCATCTGATTGTGTAAAGCATGCGACCGATTAGAGTAAACGCAATTATAGCATCACTTAGTTTACAGTCACGTTGTTTGGATGAATTAGATAATGATGGTTCAGTATTTCAGGTTATTTCACTGTATTGAAGAAACACTAAATAGTCATCAAAACAGTACATTGAACAGTCAAATCGTCAACTACTCATCATCAGTTGAAACACACACCTTTTTTATAACTCATTGTTGTCATAGCGAACATACGAAAACAAGTAATGCGTTGGTTTAGAAGGTCAAATACGCTTTAGTTACAAGAGGAACCGTGAAAGTTTAGACAGTCATAAATCGCATGGTACGACAGAGCAATCTCAAGTTCCGAACGATGAGATTTTGAAAGTACAGTATTTGGTAACGCTATGTAATTTCGATTGCCTCAGCCGTAGCCAAGATTTTCTATCCAACGGAGTATATATCTTTAACTGAGAAAATAGAACGGAAGGAAACGTTTGAGCCGACGACATAATTCGAATCAATAAGAGAGGCCACAATTACATTGTTTAGTATTTGGTGACTATCCTATTATACCAGAAAAGGAGGGTTCCTATTAGGTGCTCAGATAATTGTCTAGTTGTGTGACTTATTTAGTAAGTTTCACTGGATCGTATAACAGAGTATACACGTAAGGAAATGGCAGAAACGGTCGCTTTGTCCTTTAAGCACAGGTACACAGTGAATTTGAAACATTCACGTAATTTGGTGATGTAGAAGCTTTGTTAGCGAAATTTGCTAGCTGTCTGGAGAGTGCTTCAGCAAGAGTATTGCAGTTACCTGGAGATTTCGACATTGTACATGTGATATAATGTGCAAAAGAGTTGTGAAACATACTTAAATTATATACCTATTTTGCTGAAGAAATTCACCTGGTGTTTGCTGTCACATTGTTTATTCGCATGTCATCATACCTTGTAGTGCGAATTAGTTCACTCGCCTATTGACAGTCGGTCTAAAACCGTTCCAGATTTCATCACGTTTATATGCTGTCTTCAGCGATATACTAACCCATTTTATATTCTACTTAATAACTAGTTAGGCTGCCTTCTCAACTGTCAATTCCACATTACGTCTGTTTCACATATATCTATGAATAACGACTTTGTGCACCATGCATTAAAGTATAACCTTTGAAATGACCACGAAGTGTGCACATTTTTTTGCCATATACACTTTATCCTTCTTCTGATAATCCCGCATAATCTTCGGTACTAACCAGTCCGGACAGTTATTTCATCGGTATATATATATATATGTATATATCATTAACATGGCCTTCCCGAAACCATCGTCTGAAAATGCTGCCCAGTTCACGCTCGGTCAGTTCGGAGAATTCTGCCAGCGGAACGCTGTTGAACATGTTCGTTCGTCTGCACATCATCCATAGTCCACTGGGCAGATAGTACGCTTGATCAACGCTTTCAAATTTGCTCTTTTCAAGTCGTATGAGGAGGAGGCATCTGAAGGAACCTTACAGCAGTTCACACTTGTCTACCGGATGATTCCTAACAAGTTGATAAACAGTAACTAATCTCTTGTCGAAGCGCTTATGGGTGACAAACTGCGAGCCACACTAACCGTTATGGTTCTAACGAAGCAATCAGAAAGAAGGCAGATTTGTCCAGACGAACACTCCCTGCTGTCAGTTCAACCATCTGTCTACGCTCGCGATTATCGGTCCAGCAATGTGCTTTATGGAATTTCAGTTACTGGAGTCATTTAGGTTCCACACCGCAGTCAGAGTTGACTACGCCATGGTTTCGATAAAATAAATCTGTGACTACCAGGAAACTATATTACTTTACCTACTACTTGGCACTTCCCAACTTCCATAGAAACCAATATTAACTGAAGCGTCAACCTTACCCCCGTCGGCTGCTGAAACAAGTCGTCTCTCAGACGTTGGACACATCAACAAGGTCAGCCACCAACCTTTATTCAGGTTGACCAGTAACAGATCCGCTACTACCAATCTTCGTAAAGGATGTATCGGGGGAGTTTCCGATTGTCTTGCAAAAGACCTAAAACATCACTGTTTCAAGTAACCCTCAAAGTTGGCACGGATATGTCTCCGTCTTCCACGAGCGTTCTCGATCTTTTGTTACTACTTTGGCATCCCGCCAAAACACTCATCTGCTTATTAAGGCCTCGTTGTTTTGTTTGGAATTTTGTCACGTCCATTTTTCCAACCGGTTTTTTTATTGAGTTTGTGAGTCCATTATCTTCGGAGTGAGCGACATAACAACTCCTTGGTTGGAAGCCATTCTTCTTCCTGTTTTCATGCATTACTTTTTGGTGGTTGGGTTGACTGGAAAGTTCTGAGTTAATGGTGTATTCTCTGTTGTTCGTTGTTCATTGTTATTATTCGTTAACCGTTGTTCTACTATTTTTTATGGTCAACTTACGCGGCCATAGAACCTAGTTCTAGTTACTACACATGCTGACCAACCTCAGATCGAAAGCATCCGAAAAGGAAACAGTGGAGGAAGAAATCTATCGTGTACCTGAGAAGTCCAATGCGCCGAGAGGTTCATCACGCCTAACAAACGCTAATGTTAAGCTTAAAACAGTTTGTTCCCTTGATGAACTTGAATAAATGTTAAGGCTCTTGGAGTGGAAAGACGGTGATGAAAACCCATAAGATTCAATCTAACACCGGACTAATCCAAAGTCGTATTGTGACGAATCGTCATGACTGAACAAACAAGTTCATTGTTATAAGTTTCATTATTTGTCATGTTCTTTGTTCTTTATTTGACCCATTGGGTCGCAGTTTACAACATTACGCATATTTTGATGTCAACGAGTGATAAACTATGATCGCTTTGTGTGCATCTACGTATTCGTGTTCTTATGTCGCGAATTGCAACTGCTTGCAATGGGGTGGTTTAAATTCAAATACGATTCCAATAGCAATCGGGGGTCTCTAATTCAAGGTGGTACAACCGATCAGTGTATACACTGATCACTGTATACACTGCGCTGAACCAACAAGCGTTCTTAAAAAGTCAACACCCACAGTCTTGTTGACCTTACATTGTCCCACTGGTTCACGTGCTCTGGACATGAGACAGACAATATTCTTCATTTGGCTCTTCTTGAATGAACCGACAAGATTCATACTTCGGTTCAATCACCACTGGACTTGAGATGGAGAAAGAGAACATCATGCAGAACTCGATCGACAGAACAAGTTTGCAAAATCCTAAATCCGAGACTAGTAGCACAACACTGTGCTGTTCAGGTGGTAGAACTTGAATATCGTCCACCACGCGCAACATAATTTGTTCAACCTGCACTAGGCTGTGTGTAGCTCACTGTTAATAACGTTTCAAAAACTTTTGATTAAACCAGTTTGCAACAACACAGTACCAACCAAGATTCGACAACAGAATACACACAGTGAAGGAAAGAGTGGACACCAGATCAACTTTTACCATGTGTAAGGTCTCACAGTTAGGGCAAAAATATTGCTCAAGCGTTTTTCGTGTGGCACTTGGAATGTGATGCCAAAGTGTGCCGAATTGGGGTTACTAGTGAAAGTATATTGGACTGTTGTAAAACTTTGCCCGCTTGAACAGATAACGAAATCTTAGTTCGGTTTGTCATCCAAAGACAACGGAATACCGGAACTATAAAAGATGAAACGACATTGCCTTATTCAACTGATTAGACTAATATAAGTAATCGTCTCTCGAAAAGTAGAACTGAGCGCTAAGGACCACTCTTAATGAAATTTTATCTATCAGACATTAAAAACTGCTTCCAACTTGATGGTACATCCGGCCATATAGTCATTAATTTACTAGATAACCATTTTTCCGAATATGTACGTCTACTGGCTTGTCTATTTCTAATCATTTCCCCAATTATGCCTATTTGCATTATACACCTTAATACTAAACTGCCTACCCATCTTTAGTTATAAGTAGTTAGTTTTAGGCCGTAGTTATTTATCTGTAACCCATATCACCTCGTTACGTAACACTGGTGAACCCCTGAAGTGATAGTTCATTCGTTTGTTTTGTAATACATCAAATCACTTTTGAATTTTACTCTATCGATCGCACATTTCACAAATTATGTTCGTTTTTGCATTTTACTCCCTTGGAGTTTGAACATTTCAATTCATGTAGATATCCCATATTTTTTGTTTATCCTGTCGTTTACCATATTTCCTATTGACAATGTCTAGTGACACTCAACTAAACAATAGTCCGGTAAGTCTTACTGGTGTGCATCTCCTTACATTTTGAAACAATCATCGCTTTCAAGTTGAACATCACCCACAATTGATCACAGCTGTCGCATTCCCATAGACTTTCCAGTCGGCCCCTTTCGAAAAGAAGCACTAGACTCGAGTTTCGCTCTGATTAGAGCTCGTCAGTAGTACATATCATCGCCAGTGCCGGGACGTGAACCACGGACATGCTGTTCATGAGGAAACCGTGTTTTTTTTAAAAGGGGCTGGCTGGAAAGTCTACGGGGATGCGACAGCTGCGATCACAGAATCTGAATACAGGCAACCCGAACAACTAATAAGTAGCGAAGAACTTGGCGATCAAAAGCCATCCGGTTCGGTGCGGGGTACTGAACCGTTACATGTACTCCGTATCTCAGCTGAACGTTTATCGTACTGGGAATTATATACTGAAACCACCAACAGTTGCGTAAAACCACGTAGTGGTCAGGCAACAATGTTGTCACGAAATATGAAGACCCTGACTGTTCTATTGAGAAGAGTGGCTAGGTGTTGTAACATGCAAGCCAGCCGTCTCTACTCTGACTGTCCATAACACTTACGAACCAACTTTCGGGTTACGTGGAGACACCGGGGACAGTGTTCTCTCGATGTAAGGGTTCCAGTAACGGTCCTGCAAAAGGAAACAAGAAACAAGCATGAGCCAAATGCACAGTAAGCCATGCACATGATTTACACAAACGAAAACTAAAACGGCGCCGATAGCACAGCAGTACGCCCTGTTACACAATTCAAATTCACCCCGTGCGCGCTGACTGGTTTCGACCGTACGTTACAGTGTCACCTGCTTGGCTGTGATCACTCAAATCGTTGACTGAAAAATATATCCGCAACGGCATTGTGCCGCAATCAACGGAGTGCCTGAATTTATAGTTCTTCCGTTTGGTCTTCTCTTAATAGTTTTTAATCTTCTTAGTAGCGTCTTTTCTTCTTCTGGGATATTCCTCTTCAGTGATGAGATGAGTGACGGTCTGAGCCATAGTATCTTCTGGTCAGGCTCAAAGCAATTGTGATGATGATGACGTGCTTTCTACTAAACGCTTCTGTGTAAATCTTCTGGACAACGAAACATGCAGTAAGTTCTCGATTAGAACGTGTACGGACTCGGGCATCCTACAGTTAATAGTACAATGGGGAATCCTAATTATTATAACAATCCATATGAAAGTTAACTACAGGGTTACACGGTGAGTTTATCTACACATCCACTAAACTTCATAGGCGAACAAAAAATTTGTAAAAATCATGCGTTATTGTAGATAGGAATGCATTTGTCTTGCAGCTCAAACAAAACTTCTCTTGTTTGAACATAAGAGTGAAGAAATTCAAACGTAAGTTAAGTCAAATAGCGACGCTTCGAAATCACTATATGAGTGCAAGAATATTCATCAGTGCCAAATATCTGCTTTCGTTATGACCATTGGCAACCAAATTTTTCAATTTGTAATAACCGCATAATGCTAGTAAACAATCCACACCTTGATTCTAAGTTGCGGTGGCAGGTCTAAATAGAACAGTGGGATCTGAAGGTTGCAGTGGAACTATAAACCCCATCTTTCACGTTCTCTACTTATTACGGGCACCAGTATCATGCTACTGAAAGCTCTTAGTTTTCTTTCAGGAAGCGATTCCACATTTCAAATGAACATTCTCAATTTTTACTTCAAACGCTTGCAAAAACACCTGTTCCAAGCAGACCGTTCTGGTAAGGGATGTCATTGAACAAGTTTCACGGCAAATCGGTTTATAGAAATAAGCCAAAAAATTTGTAGATTTCACTATGCTTGTAATAACATGATGCAACTTACCAAGCATACATTACACAGCCGGTCTATAAACTGCCTATTACTTTTTTCTGAATCGCGTAAACTACCTAACAATGAACAAATATAATTCGGACCGTTCAATGGCAGGTTACAACAAAACTCTTTAAATGCTAACTAAAATATTAAACCCGCATTATTAGCTATAAGACTTAAAAATCAGAGCATCCGATCAATTGTTTAACTTGTATCACTTTTTCATCGATGAGTAAAATAAATCAGCAGAAGATTGAAAAAGTTAGATAGAATTTGCACTCATCAACCCTTCATGCTTTCGATAATTCACATTTTGGTCGGCACAACTATATAAGGAGTGTATAGAGTTACATCGAAATATTGATCGAACTTATTGAGGAAAAACTAAGTCACTGGTTAGTCAATTGACGATGGTTTGATTGGTCCACTACATCACGCCCGTCCATTGGTTTGAACGCACAGGTTGATCATGCATCCGGTGAATTTGTCATCATGGTAGGTGCAGCACCTGAGCAAACCGGTTGGATGACATAATACCGGGTCAAGCAGCCTGATTCCGAAGGCCTCTTCAGTACACAATGTTCTCATTCGGACCGGTTTTGACGAGACATTTGGACATAGACAACTTGGAATGCCTGATCAGTGTTCACATGGTGCCCGCTTTCAACCAGATGAGCCAGAATTGCACTGTTCATCAGCCGCGGTTCATTGTGCTCCAGCCACCCTGGATGTCCTTTTCGGAAGATGTCTTGACGTTCAATTAATGTAACCTGTATCTCAGTTACAAGTGAATGAGTAGATGCACAAAGGTGAGGTCTAGAATGCCAGTCCATCTTCCTTATACAACATGAAAACTGCGGCCGTGATGAATTAGATACAGAGTTCAGCTGGGACACATCCTGCTGATTGTTTGGTTGAGCTATTTGTCAACCATTCTGCGGTAGTCACCTTTGACCGGCAATCCAGTGAACACAAGCTTCTTTCTTACTTCCTGCACCTCAGGTTTAGATAACGTTCTGCCCATGTTTCTGGCGATGAACCGTTCCGGGTAGCGGGGTATCATGCAGTACGTTCTCTGTGAATTTGAATTCATTGTCTAGCGTATCCGCTGGACAAATTCCTTATGCTGTGTCAGTGAAGCAGCGCATTGGATTACTCTTTTGTTTTGAGGGTGCAGAACTGTGGGAACTTTGTGTATTGGCTTGTCCAGGTATTATTGCCATGAATCTTGCTATAAATGGTACTGTCCATTCGCCGACGTAAATGAACAACTACGAAAGAAATTTGGTTTTCGCTCTCTTCCTCAGGCGTAAACTTGACTGACTGGTGAGCACGATTGAATTTGTCGAGTACTGTGCACATAATAGTACCCGGGCTAGTGATGATAAATATATCGACCACGTATCGATGACTGACTGAACGGGCGGATGGTGGCCTAAAGTAAAGTGCATTCAAGCTTTCCTATGAATATATCGGTCAGAATAGGTCTGAGCGGGGTTCTCATATCTAGACCATCTATCAGTCGATACAACAAACCGTTGAACAGCAGCTGTACATCGGATTTGTGCGAATGGTACGCGCCATTGTTGTTACTCCATTTGTACCTACGTTGGAATGGAGGTAGCTGAGGTAACAGTGTCCTGGCAGTACTTCGTATACGTTCATTAATACTCGCAACACCAATAATTCCATACTGCATCGGCCATCAGGCAGTGGAAGCCGGGCCGCCCTATCTGTGGCATACAGCAGAGTGGATCAGCGAGAACATGCTACTGCTGACCTCTCCCCCACTGTCTCATCAAATTTAGCTCTCAGGCCCCTCCAGACCCCCATTTTTAACATTTGCTCTGCAGGTCTCACGAAAGATAATATAGCTAATCATAGTAACACTGTGCCGGTAAGTCCCATCTCTCACCACTCAGACTTCCCGCGTCCTTTGCATATATCTAGAATGTGAATTAATATAGATGCTTTCAAAGTTCGCACTCTAAAACAAATTGGTTAACAGACCGCTCTCGCACGAACGTTAGACTCGTTAAGTGTCGACGTCTGTTGTATTTCGGAGACTGGAATCCAGGATAGTAGTCAACGTATGGGACTAACAGCACCCGCACTGTTTATTCGATAATGATTATATACATTGGATGACTCCACGCAGCCACTACTGGCCAGGCTGGAGTGGGTTAGTCCTCAGCACGACAACCTTGGTCGTGGTAGATTTTATTCCGGTTAGCAATGTACTTCGTGCTATTCGCTTGGCAGGCTCTACTAAGTCCAGCAATAGATACAAAGTCTTCAGAAATCTCTTCATTGTGTCTGTTTATAGTGTAACTGATTGTAGTGACGCTGCTGCCTTTTACTGGGCCCTGGCCGTTATTCTTTGACAGACACATAGTTCTGATATAGTCATTCTGGCTGTAGATATGGACCTCAAGGTCGGCCGCCTTGGTGGGACCGAGTCTCGTTTAGGTGGTAAATTCAGGACAGCATCATGTCGGTCGGACAGTAGCGAGCGGCCGTGGTAACTGTGCGCTCAACATAAGCTATTTTTAGCTAGCACTAGTTTGAGATATCGCGCGCGTCATTGTTACACTTGATGCCTCTCTCCTCCGAATCAGATCTGGTCTCAAATAGACCACATAGCTGTTAGTCATAGGTGGTGACGCTCTATTCAGAGCTGTCCCTCTTAGTGGAACATATACTTGAATTCAGATCGTGAGTTGGTACGTCGCCGTTTCATTCCTAGATTTACTGAGCAACGACCACACAGATAACAGCGGCTGGCTGACATTCGTTTCACATCTAGTGCGCTCAACATGGTAGCAGATACGTTATCGAGACTTGATATTGACACCCTTCATACCGCTGACTCTATCAAAATTGCTGAGCTACAGAAAGACGACCCCCGAATTACTATAACCTTCGTGATCAGCTATCGTGTTGAAACTCTAAACAATTCCCCTTCACAATTCTCCGGGGACTATTGTTTGTGATGTTTACCAAAGTCTTTTCGGACTATACTTACCAATACCCCTTCATCGAACAGTTCTTAACGCCCATCATAAAGTTTTCCATTCTACCGTAATCATCACTGCGAAGTTACTTCATGATCATTTCGTAAGGCCCAGTATCAACAGAGATATTCGCAAGTGGACTAAAATTTGTATCTCATGTCAACGCTGTAAGACCATTTGTTGTACAACCACGTCAGTAGGTGCATTCACTATTCCCGAGTTAGCCATATTCTGTGATGAAAATCTACTCGATTCACCGCTTATTCAAACCTTGACACAATAGGAGTTCTAACAAGAGACCAATCCAAACGTCGCGTTGAAGATATTGCATCAAGATCGGACAACCTGTCTCAATTTTACGCCTTCTGTTATTCGCCTATTTCTTTGTTCTGTATTGCACCAATTAACGTCCAGTTTGTGACGTTGTATGTGTCCATATGATCAGCCAATGAGTGACTACGATTTCCTTAATACTGTTGTACATCCATAAATTCGGCTTCTTGTTTCACGAATAGGAACTGCTTACTGCAACCAGTGCGAGGTCTTCTG